>ML822078.1:92287-103557 GCA_009831015.1 Picea engelmannii | reverse complement strand
TTTTTTTCTTTTGGGAATAAGTTTTATGTGTATGCAAGGTAAGGGTAAGGGTTCGAAAGTATGGAGATTATTGAAAAAGTTATGGTATATTATTTTGTGCTTATTTAAATTGAGTAAGTGGCTTGATGTTGACCCAACATGGACTTCTTTCAATTTTCTTTGTGTTGGCCCAACAATCAACTTATTATAATGGCCCCAGCAGGTGAGATTGTAACTCAAATATGGGCTCGAGTTACAGTATGGGCCCAACATGTAGCTTCAACTTGAGTTATAATAGCAAGGTATATAAACAAGGGCATATGTAATAGTGTGCAAATTATGTTTCCTAACAACTAAAAGGACCCTGAAATTGAGAAACAAGTGAAAAGTTATCGTTCAAAAGGAGGCTCCCCTTGTGTTTTCATACAATTCATATTGTTTAGTTCATGATCACACTTAGCCTTAACTTTATATTTTTTCTAGTTCACACTTAGACGTAACTTCACATTTTGTCTAGTTCAATATCACACTTAGCCTTAACTTCATATTAGAGATTGGGTTATTTCATCTAGGGTTTTTTCGTCTTATGGTTTTGGCATTATTATAACATGTCGTTTTAACTTCTTGTTATGAGATTTTTGTGAATGAGTGTAGCATACACGTCTCTTCTTAGAAATAACTACCATCATTCTAGCCATTTTACATGTACAATGTTTTTCACCTTTGTTTCAATTTTAGAAATTGGTTTTCAATGTATATGTATTTTTTTGTGTTATTTTTATATTTCATTTCATTCTCAACATATTTCAAATCATATTTCATCAATGGCATGTTTATTTTCATGGTTAAGCACTAAGTATAAGAAAAACTCATACACATTTGAGTATAAACTCGTTGTATTGTAGTGATTCTATTTGTGGTGAGCTTGTCCATTGGAATATTGAAGAAAGTTTAATGTTCTATGGTATAAGTGCAATATATTCTTACTCTAAGGAATTCCAAATCCGAGGGAGAGTGACACCGAAGGGTGAGGAAGTTATTTTTTATCACAACAATTTGTAATGAATGTGTTTTTTTAAGGGGGTAACCTCCAATTGAGTAAATGGTTTGATGTTGACAAACATGGACTTCTTTCAATTGTCTTTGTGTTGGCCTAATAATCAACTTGTTTTAATGGCCACAACAAGCGAAATTGTAACTCAAATATGGGCTCGAGTTACAGTATGATCCCAACATGTAGCTTCAACTTGAGTTATAGTAGCAAGGTATCTAAACAAGGGCATATGTATTAGTGCGCAAATTATGTTTCCTAAGAACTAAAAGGACCCCGAAATTGAGAAACAAGTGAAAAGTTGTCGTCTAAAAGGAGGCTTCCCTCGTGTTTTCATACAACTCATATTGTTTAGTTCATGCTCACACTTAGCCTTAACTTTATATTTTTTGTAGTTCACATTTAGACGTAACTTCACATTTTGTCTAGTTCAAGATCACACTTAGCCTTAGCTTCATATTAGAGATTGGATTCTTTCATCTGGGTTTTTTTCATCTTATGGTTTTGGCATTATTATAATATGTTGTTTTAACTTCTTGTTATGAGATTTTTGCGAATGAATGTAGCATACACATCTCTTCTTAGAAATAACTACCATCATTCTATCCATTTTACATGTACAATGTTTTTCACCTTTGTTTCAATTTTAGAAATTGGTTTTCAGTGCATATGTATTTTTTTGTGTTATTTTTATATTTCATTTCATTATCAACATAGTTCAAATCATATTTCATCAATGACATGTTTATTTTCATGGTTAAGTGCTAAGTATAAGAAAAACTCATACACATTTGAGTATAAACTCATTGTATTGTAGTGATTCTATTTGTGATGAGCTTGTCCATTGGAATATTGAATTTTTTTTAATGATCTATGGTATAAGTGCAACATATTCTTACTCCACTAAGGAATTCTAAATCTAAGGGAGAGTGACACCGAAGGGTGAGGAAGTTATTTTTTATCACAACAATTTGTAATGTATGTGTTTTTTTAAGGGGGTAACCTCCAAATGCCCAGTTCTCCAACACAATACAATGATAATCCTTGAAAAATGATTATATAGCTCTCTACCTCTATTAATAGTTTATATTGACCCCAAACCCTAAGCACTAGTAGCCCCTACATTAATGAGAATGGCACATTCATTATTGAGTACCAACTACCAAATGGGATTTATTCAACAAGGATGGCCCTTTACATTAATTAACAATACACCAACTACTTAGTGGCTCTTATTCAAAGAGGATGGTCACATCATACATCAATTAACTAACTTCCAATGACCTAAGTACCCATGACTAGAGGGGTGTTGATTCATTTTTGTGTCATAGCATTTCATTTTATGCTAAGTATAACTAGGCAAAAGAACCCTATTTTCACCTCAATCTTAGTCATATGCATCCCATATAAGTCTCATGGTCCCATATTATTTATTGGAAGAAATCATATGTTTTCAACACTTCGTCATTTTTATGATTTTCGCCATGCAAAGATTCTACCCATCAAATCTTTTCTTCACATTTTGTGCTCCGCATATTCACCCTTCTACATGAGTTTATACTTATATTATTTTCAACTTTTCCTCATGCAGAGAAGTTAATGCATACCTTTTCCTCTGGACTTCCACAATCCCCACTTTGCTCTTTGCACTTCCACAATCCTCATGTTGCTCCAACACTTAGGCGTTTTTCTAAACATCTTGCACTCCTACCTTCTGCAATACTCCATACTTAGTCATTTTTCCACTTTTTCCACCTCTGTGTCACCTTTTCCCTGTATTACTCATACATATCTCCCTATCTACTGCAATTTCATATACTTATCCGATTCTGAGTCACATTCCATGTGGAGAACTTTACATTAAACCATACCTCTGCAAGACACTATCTCTACAAGACTTATCTCTCCATCCCATTCATACACCATGAGTCCCATACTTAGTGTATCCTCACACTAGACAATATTTCATCACTTTCGAGGAAATTATGGCTCATTAATAAGGTTCTGATTCACACAGAAAAAGATGGTTGTCAACAATAAAGGAGGATTAATTATCCCAATTTCCTATAGAGCACTTTCTTAGCAAGGATAATTTCTATTTATGATTCATGTGAGTTCCTAAATAAATTGTACATACTGAAAGGATATCTCATTAAGGATTATTTATGAATTTAGACAATTTAATCTCTCAAACCAATATTAATAACCTTCATGTATATCAAAGCATATTGAAAGAAGTGGGAAATACGACAACTAGAAGAAGAAAGGAACCATTATGTGGAGACATCGTCAACTCTCTCACTTGTCAGAACAAGGATTCCCATTGGTCTATTGCATATCAGTGGTATTCAAGCCTCTCTATAGAAAAAAAGCTTACCAGTAAGGTTTGGACAATTGGTTTTGAAAAGGCTAGTTGCATGCCTGAAGCTTTCAACTTCAAAGGAATAGTTTATTTGTGTGCGAGTAAATTAAAATCAAAGTGCAGGTTGATTCAAGTTCTTGTAGAACGGAAGAACCTTGTTATCTTAACTCCAAATATGTTTAGAAGAATGCTTCAACTTCCTACCCCGAACAAATTCCTCCAACTTTCAAAAGTTGGATCCTTTTTAGATTCACAGGGTGGTGGTGCGAGCTTGTTAAAGGATTTCCTAGCGTCATCTACTACAATGTCATTTGATGCTACTCAAGTTGATATTAACCTAGTATCAGAGCCATATAGTGATTTCTTGTAGATTTTCCTACGACTAATGGGATGAGAATCCACATCACATATCCTAAGGTATGTCCTATATGTGTTATATTTATCATTTCGAAAGGAAATAATATTTGACTAGGCCGAGATTATATCAAATAAGATATCTTGTCAATTCTCCAACTATATGAAGATAGAGAGGGTTTTTATTACCTTCTATTTGGTATTGGTCATTACATATTGTAATGTATTTGAAGGATTACCCTCAAGGGGCAATGTTGATGTTGAAAATGATCATTCTCAATTGTGGTATCATGTATTGTGAAAACACAAAACACCCTTCCATTTTTTCTTGGTTCAAGATAAATTTGTCAAAAAATTTCAATACATCCTTACCGGAACACTAACGACAAGAGTTTCACAGGGAGCTTTAGATTTTTTTAAAAGAAAGAGAATTTTTGTTTATAAGGAGAAATATATATACATTATGCTATGTGGGTTTGAAGCAAGACCATTCATTCTTCCCATTTTTGTTAATGATGGGTATTTATTAACATCCCCACTATAATCCTGAGTTTAATTAATGCATAATGTAGAATGAGACTATGGCAAAGCGATGTAATATGCGAAATACATTTTCTAATTTTAATATGAGAATGGCACATTCATTATTGAGTACCAACTACCAAATGGGATTTATTCAACAAGGATGGCCCTTTACATTAATTAACAATACACCAACTACTTAGTGGCTCGTATTCAAAGAGGATGGTCACATCATACATCAATTAACTAACTTCTAATGACCTAAGTACCCATGACTAGAGGGGTGTTGATTCATTTTTGTGTCATAACATTTCATTTTATGCTAAGTATAACTAGGCAAAAGAACCCTCTTTTCACCTCAATCTTAGTCCTATGCATCCCATATAAGTCTCATGGTCCCATATTATTTATTAGAAGAAATCATATGTTTTAAACACTTGGTCATTTTTATGATTTTCGCCATGCAAAGATTCTACCCATCAAATATTTTCTTCACATTTTGTGCTCCGCATATTCACCCTTCTACATGAGTTTATACTTATATTATTTTCAACTTTTCCTCATGCAGAGAAGTTAATGTATACCTTTTCCTCTGGACTTCTGCAATCCCCACTTTTCTCTTCGTACTTCCACAATCCTCATGTTGCTCCAACACTTAGGTGTTTTTCTAAACATCTCACACTCCTACCTTCTACAATACTCCATACTTAGTCATTTTTCCACTTTTTCCACCTCTGTGTCACCTTTTCCCTGTATTACTCATACATATCTCCCTATCTACTGCAGTTTCATATACTTATCCGATTCTGAGTCACATTCCATGTGGAGAACTTTACATTAAACCATACCTCTGCAAGACCATACCTATGCAAGACACTATCTCTACAAGACTTATCTCTCCATCCCATTCATACACCATGAGTCCCATATTTAGTGTATCCTCACACTAGACAATAGTTCATCACTTTCGAGGAAATTATGGTTCATTAATAAGGTTCTGATTCACACAGAAAAAGATGGTTGTCAACAATAAAGGAGAATTAATTATCCCAATTTCCTATAGAGCACTTTCTTAGCAAGGATAATTTCTATTTATGATTCGTGTGAGTTCCTAAATAAATTGTACATACTGAAAGGATATCCCATTAAGGATTATTTATGAATTTAGACAGTTTAAGCTCTGCAACCAATATTAATAACCTTCACGTATATCAAAGTGTATTGAAAGAAGTGGGAAATATGACAACTAGAAGAAGAAAGGAACCATTATGTGGAGACATCGTCAACTCTCTCACTTGTCAGAACAAGGATTTCCATTGGTCTACTGCATATCAGTGGTATTCAAGCCTCTCTCTAGAGAAAAATCTTACCAGTAAGATTTGGACAATTGCTTTTGTAAAGGCTAGTTGCATGCCTAAAGCTTTCAGCTTCAAAGGAATAGTTTATTTGTGTGCAAGTAATTTAAAATCAAAGTGCAGGTTGATTCAAGTTCTTGTAGAACGGAAGAACCTTGTTATCTTAACTCCAAATATGTTTAGAAGAATGCTTCAACTTCCTACCCCGAACAAAGTCCTCCAACTTTCGAAAGTTGGTTCCTTTTTAGATTCACAGGGTGGTGGTGCGAGTTTGTTAAAGGATTTCCTAGCGTCATCTACTACAATGTCATTTGATGCTACTCAAGTTGATATTAACCTAGTATCAGAGCCATATAGTGATTTCTCGTATATTTTCCTACGACTAATGGGACGAGAATCCACATCACATATCCTAAGGTATGTCCTATATGTGTTATATTTATCATTTCGAAAGGAAGTAATATTTGACTAGGCCGAGATTATATCAAATAAGATATCTTGTCAATTCTCCAACTATATGAAGATAAAGAGGGTTTTTATTACCTTCTATTTGGTATTGGTCATTGCATATTGTAATGTATTTGAAGGATTACCCTCAAGGGGCAATGTTGATGTTGAAAATGATCATTCTCAATTGTGGTATCATGTATTGTGAAAACACAAAACACCCTTCCATTTTTTCTTGGTTTAAGATAAATTTGTCAGAAAATTTCAATACATCCTTACCAGAACACTAACGACAAGAGTTTCACAAGGAGCTTTAGATTTTTTTAAAGGAAAGAGAATTTTTGTTTATAAGGAGAAATATACATACATTATGCTATGTGGGTTTGAAGCAAGACCATTCATTCTTCCCATTTTTGTTAATGATGGGTATTTAGTAACATCCCCACTATAATCCCGAGTTTAATTAATGTATAATGTAGAATGAGACTATGGCCAAGCGATGTAATATGCAAAATACATTTTCTAATTTTAATAAAAATAATGTGATTTCAACTGCTCGGAATATGGACATAGATGGGGGTTGATTAATCCACAAAAGAGGGGAATGCCTGGGGGTGTCTAAGAGGGGTCCAAGGAGGAAATGGTTAATGGGTATTAAAGTCAAACCTAGATTTCTGAATTTTATTATCATTTGGGAAAACCTTCTATTTTTTGGCTGAGTGTATGGGAGCCCAGTCATTGTAATAGCAATCCTTATCCTTTTATTCTTCCATAGGTATTGTTTCCCTTGTACACATTTTCTTCTAAGAAATAGATATACATGATATGTACAGGAACTATGTAAACATGATATATACAAGAGCTTTGAAGAATATTGTTACCTTGACTTAGAAGAAGAAGTATGTTTTATCCTGCTTAACTTTCTTTGAGGGTTCCCTTTCTTCGACAACTGTTGCTTCGTCTGTTTCCTTCATTTTCTTTAACTCAGGAAAATGGTTCCTGTAGTGACCATATTTTCTACAGTTGAAGCATTGTATCTTTGACATATCATTTTCTTGATTTGGTTTCTTCCTTTAGCCAAACTTCTTCTTATTCCTGAAATTCTTGAACTTTGTTGTGAAAGCTTGATCATCGTATTTATTTTGGGATTTGTCTTTTGCGTTAATCCTTGATTCTTCTTGTGCACATCAAGTCCAAAGTTCTTCAAATGTGGGAGACTTCTTTCTTGTGTTCATGCTTGTTGCAAATGCATCCCATGTCTTAGGAAGACCATTGAGTACTATATTTACCAGTTCCTTTATGAAATGATTTCTTCAATAGCTTGTAGTTGATCTCTTAACTGAGAGATTCTCACAAGGTATGATGTTATGCTATCATCATCATTCATTTTCATGTCACGAAGCTCATTCTTCAGACTCATTACTTGTCTAATGTTTCTGACTGAGAAGAGGTTAGTTAGGGAATCATACATCTTCTTAGACGAGTCAAGATGAGAGTTGTAGGGTATCAAGTGGTCTTTTACAGAGTCCACTATGATACTCATGGCATTGATGTCATTGTCTTTGAAATTCTCCATAATTGCAACGTTCTGAGGTTCCTTCTATTTTCCTTCTTCAAACTGTGGTTTCGCGATCTTTCCTTTCACGATATCCATTCTTGGCAAGGATGAGATCAATCCTTGTCTTCCATGCTTTGAAGTTAGAAGCCCCTTCTAACTTGTTTTCTGAATTCATAGAGTAGGTCGTGACTTCTTTGACTTGGTCAACCTTCAACTTTGACCAAAAACTCAAACTTGACGTCTTAGCTTGCTGAGAGTACCGCGAGGTGTGCTAGGTTGGGACGCACTAGGCTATCCAAAAATTAGGTCAATCTCTTCACTTAAGGTGCCTCAACAAGAGGGTTAGGGTTTCGTTGCTGCAGCAAAACAATTGACTGCAACTGTAATTGTAACTGAGCAAATCCTCCCAATCTATCTTCGAGTGGTTAGACTGTCTAAAGATAGTGTACTCCCATAACCTGTTAGAAAATAATAGGTGTGCTCGTTTAACCATAGACAATATAGCAATATTGTCACCCAACCATAGGTCGAAGCCACCCCAGAGCACCCTAACTTTGACAGAGAGAAATTCTAGTAGAAAATCAATAGCCAACCAAGGATAATGCACTAAGCAAAGATAACCAAGACTGATAAAAAAGTCCAACCCAGAAAGACCGAAATTACAGGATTGCAGTAACTGCAGCTACAACTACCCTCCAAACTTGCGCACTAAATTTTTGTAGTGTGCACTACTAAATTTCTACAGTTGTGAGTTGTGTACGTCCAAATGAGCTCTGGCATCCTGTATTTATACTGCTCCTCTTTAGCTGTCTCGGACGAATTCTCATTCTGGAGGCTAAAAACTCAATATTAAATATTTCCTTTAGCCAACTTGTCTTTTCGGGTTATTTCCAATGATTTAGGGTTTCTTCTTGCTTCCCGGAATATTCTATTCTTGTAAAGGTTACATGTCGAGGTTAATACCTCTCGCAACTACCATAATATCAACAAACACCGACAGACTCCAAAAATTAGAAAGATTTGTAATAAGCTAAAAAAGGTGCAGAAAAAGAGAACGACCCTCATGTCCTTCTATCCATTTGTTGTACATAATCTTCCCTTATGGAATTTGGAGAGCCTTTTTGGATAATGCATCGACTTCTCGATTCTATTCCCAGTAAATGTGAGTGAACCTAATTGTCCTGAAAGAAGTTGCTAATTCCTTAATTCTGTCCTTCCAGCCCACTAAAGAGATGACTTTTAAATTTCCCCTACAATTCAACCAGTCAATAATTATTTTCGAGTCTCCATAGACTCGCAAGTCTTCTATATCCAGACGAGTAGCCAAGAATAAGGTTGCCAAAACACCAAGAAGTTAAGCCCTTGTATTTGTACCAGGGCCACAGTTGAGGGTCCATTTGTACATAGTATCGTCTGTTGAATTTATAACTCCACATGCCCCACTCTGTAAACCATTTGCTTGAGCCGCACCATAAAACCATCCGATTGTAGGCAGAACATGACAGGGAATCTTAAAAATTCTGTGACAACTCACTTTCCAAGTACCAGATTGACTATCCAATTCCCCCAAAGACTGAGAGACAACCGACTGGATAGATGGGGTACCATTATCAAAGATTTTCTTATTTCTTTCCAACTAAATAAACCAACAAACCAAGGAGAGAAGAGTCTTAAAATTCCTCTCCTTTTTAAGCCAATTGTCAAAACAAGTAATTAGATTATTACATTCCCAAACAATTTTTAAATTTAGACCACTTTTGATCTTCTGCCAAACTTTTTATGTAAAGTTACAGTTAACCAGCAGATGCAAGACTGTCTCCAAGTCCTTTGAACATAAATGACAAAGACTTGGTCCTTCCCAGCCTTTTTTTTGTAGATTATCCCAAGTTAAGATCTTATTTTCCACATCTAGCCAAGTGAATAGTCTAATTTTTAAGGCAGTTTCCCAGGTTCCTCCAACCTCCAATCTGGTGTTGCCAAAGTGTTTTTGCTAGAGCGCTATAAACATTTTTTACTGTTAGAGAACCCGAGTTGTCTCCACCAGTCCAAGTTATTTCATCTTCTTTTGATTGAATCTGAACCCATGTTCCAATTAAAACCCTACAAAAGAAATCCCATTCTAGAGCCAAATCACCCACAAGTTCTAGTTCAGTATTATCTTTCCATTGTACATTTATATACCCCGTCCTATTCAGACCTCTAGCTTGATATAAATATCTTATATTTTTGTGCTTTAGGGAAGTTAAAAGATCTTGTGATAGCAATGAAGAGTTCCCCAAGACCAGAATCCAGTCTTTCCCAATTAATACTGATTGTCCATTACCAAGACTCCAACTTAACCAACGAGTGATAAGAGGAAGATATTTTAGAAGATTTTCCCAAGTCTGTGGAGCTAAGGACAGACTATTAGTAGTCGTTTTGAACCAGGAAGGAACCGGTAAATAAGGAAGATATTTATCCTTGATAACCCTGTGCCAAACTCCATCCTTCGTCAGTACACACCATAGAGAGTTTGTTGCCAATGCTCTGTTAAAAAGGCGAATATTCCTTATACCCCAACCACCAAAATTCTTTGGTCTGGCTAACAACTCCCAACTACACAGGTGGAGATGTTGTTTTGTACTACAACCTGACCAAAGCAAATTAAAAATTAATTGCCTAATCTTATTGAGCACAAAAGCTGGGATCGCCGCAAGAGCCATCCAGTAAAATGATTGGGATTCCAATACAACTTTGACAAGGATATAACATCCACCGAGGGATAACCACCTGTTACACCAATGGCCAATTCTTTTTTCAAACTTTGCTAAAATCCATCTCCAATCTTCGAACTTGTATTTCTCAGCTTTTAAAAAATATCCCATATATCTGATACCTTCATCCAGATCAACAAATTTATAGGAATAGCCATCTTTAAAATTTTCCAACAACTCCCCTTGGAATCTCGAGTGATGAAATATAGACTTGCTCATGTTTACTTTTAGTCCCAAGGCACTGCAGAAGAGATTTAAGAGATTGTTTATCTCCTTCCATTCCTATAAGGAAGCCTTAGTCATAATGAGAATATCGTCAACAAAGAAGAGGTGGATAATTTTCACAATCTTGGATACCTTCACCCCCATCAGAATTCCCTCATTTTGACCTTTCTTCAACAACAGACTGAGACTTTCCATAACTAAAATGAACAATAGAGGTGATAATGAACAATCATGCCTTAGTCCTCTATCACTCTGGAAAAAAGGGGAAGTCTCTCCATTTATAAGAACGACAAAAGAGGAGTTGACTACACAACCCATAATCCAGTTTGTAGAAGAGAGACTGAAACCTGTTTGAATAAGAATCAATCTTAAAAAATCCCAGTTGACACAGTCATAAGCTTTCTTTAAATCCAGCTTTAAGATTAAATCCTTCAATTTTTTCATTTTTATACTGTGCAGACATTCTTGCATCGTCCTGTTGACGGGCGAAACAGTCCATCCGTCAACTGGGAGAGTGGAATCGGTCCGGGGTTGTCTAAATAACCCAAGTCGTTTGGTATGGACCACCCTGACGAGTTTAACGGCTCCATTGGCCGCTCTGAGGTCTCGTAAGGAAACCAAAGAGAAAGTGATCTGAGCTAAATAATCTAAACTAAGGAAACTA
>ML822078.1:10556-68379 GCA_009831015.1 Picea engelmannii | reverse complement strand
TTCTGTGTTAAACATCTGGTAATAATTTGTAGTCATTTCATTCTGCTCATAAAATCCGGATCAGTGGTATCAGAGCGGTCTGCTCCTTGTTGTCTTAATGCATGTCCCCAATGAGGTCGGAATACAAAGAGTTGGGTCTCGAGCTTGTTTCTCTTGAGGACAAAATCTCTCGCACACCTAAGCGACCTCTCATGGAAAGAGAAAAGAAATATGATGGGACGGGAGATCCTTTCAAACTGTTGATTGAGGAATCCCTCACGCAATAGAGGAACGAGATGATGGATAATTTCGCGCAAATCCTTCGGCGACTACCAATAGGTGACGCATCTTCTTCGAGCGGAGGCACCGCCCCCTTCAAGGTACAAATAAACTTCGATATTCTTATATTTGAAGTTCAGTTAGACGCAGATGCTGTAGACAAGTGGTTGAATCTACTAGAAGGGTATTTTTTTGTCCATAACTTTTTGAATAGAGAAAAGATTACTTTTACGCTCCTAAAAGTCGTTCCCCATGTCAAAGATTGGTGGGAAACTTTTTGTGAGCAAAAGGAAACAGAGGAACCCTCATTATTTACAGTCACAACCACCTGGGAATCCTTCAGGGATGCTATTAAGGAACAATACTACTCTGTCGGAAGTTATGACGACTTGTATACCAAATGGACCACACTGCGGCAAGAAAGAGACCAAGCAGTGCCAAATTTCACTAATATCTTCCATACCTTACGCACCAAGATGGGTATCAAAGATTCAGAGCGACATCTGGTGCTCAAGTATCACGGTGCTCTAGATAGATACATCCAGACCGAAATGGAATTTCTAGACATCTCATCCTTGGGCGTGGCCTACCGATATGCCGTCAAAATCGAGCAGAAGCTCAAACAAAAGACACGGCAATTTGGGCCGGGGAACCCCTCACAACAAAAGCCAGGAAAGGGTGGCCCCAACCCATAGAACAAAGGACAGAGCAAAGATGGACAGTATCAGGACAACCAATCCAAGCCACAAGCAAAGAAGGACACCGGAAAGACAAAGAAAGATACCGGGAAGTGGTGCGACTTCCATAAGAACCCTTGGCATAACACTGCTAACTACCGCTCAAAGCAGACGCTGGTGGCCGAAGTGAAAGCCTCTGAATTAGATGCGGGTTCTGACTCGGAGTCAGAACCAGAAAGGGGAAGATGGATCATTGACGTGGAACCCAGTGCCACCGTTGCTACCACCAAGCTACAGCATGGTGAACCAGATGAGCCAGAAGAAGGAGAGCGCCTCTTCCATTCACATATGTGGGTAAAAGGCACCCGTTGCACTTCATCGTTGATAGTGGTAGCCAGAAGAACCTCATCTCAGCAGAGGTCGTCAAGCGGCTGGCCCTGCCGACAATGCCTCACCCACAACCCTACACCATTGGATGGCTCTGCCAAGGAAGCAATCTCCGCGTCAACCAACAGTGTCGACTGTCGTACATCATCAAGCCCTTCAAAGACGAGGTATTGTGTGATGTTTCTCCTCTCGAAGTTTGTGATGTTCTTTTGGGCCAACCTTATTTATGGAAATGTCATGTTGTATATGAGTCTAGGCCTCATAGTGTTATTATTACTTTGAACAGGAAATCGTACAGGATACTCGAGGCTGTCCCACCTAGTGATATTTCCTTGATCTTTGCTAAGCAATGCAAGAGGGTCATCTCTCAGATGGGGAAGTTTGTCTTCTTCGTGATTCGCTCTCAGAATGAGAGAAAAATCATAGCCACATCTAGGGTCTCTGCGTCTAACCTCTCCACACAGCAGAAGCAAGTAGATAAGGTCGTGGAAGAATACTCGAATATCTTCTCCTCACCTACCGGGGTACCTCTGCACTGCCAAGTCAAGCACCCCATCGATCTGACCCTGGACGCACCGCTGCCCAATGGGCCAATCTATCGCTGCTCTCTGTTAGAGAATGAGGAGATCGAGCGACAGATCCAAGAATTGCTCCACAAGGGGCACATCTGTCCCAGCTCATCACCTTGCGGGAGCCCAATCGTGATGGTATAAAAGAAAGATGGAACCTGATGACTTTTCATTGATTATCGGGCTTTGAATAAAATCACAGTTAGAAACCGGTACCCGATTCCCCGAATCGATGATCTCCTTGATCAACTCATGGGGGCCAAATACTTCAGTAAGATTTATTTGAATTCTTTCTACCACTAGGTCCCGATAGAACAGACAGATGTATGGAAGACCGCCTTCAAGTCAAAAGAAGGCCTTTTTGAATGGTTGGTCATGCCCTTTGGTCTGACAAATGCTCCAGCCACTTTCATGAGGATGATGGATGATATCCTGCGACCATTCACCAATACTTTTGTAGTGGTGTATCTGGATGACATTCTCATTTACAGCAAGACTTGGGTCAAACACTTGCAACATATTCAACAGGTCCTACACACCCTGCGGCAGCACAAGCTATACACCAACTTGGAAAAATGTTCCTTTGGCATGGACAGGGTCCACTACCTAGGCTACGTCATTGATCAACATGGAGTACATGTGGATCTAGCCAAGATCCAAGTCATCCGTGACTGGCCAGCCCCAACCACACTCACTGAACTTCAGAGCTTCTTAGGCCTTGCCAATTTCTACCACAGGTTTGTGTTGGGATTCTCCCATATTGCATGGGCCCTCAGCCAAATAACCAGGGGTGGTGGTAAGGCGAAATTTGCGTGGGGTCAGCCCCAACAACAAGCGTTCGATGATTTGAAGCAACGATTGTGCTCATCCCCAATACTTTCACTACCAGACCTGCAACAACCCTTTGAGATTGAGACTGATGCTTCAGACTATGTTGTGGGTGCCGTTCTCACGCAACACGACCACCCCGTGGCCTATCATAGTGCGACACTATCATATGTTGTCCGTAAGTACCCTACTTATGACAAAGAAATGTACTCCATTGTGAAAGCCTGTTGCGAGTGGAGACATTACATTCTTGGGAGGGAGATAGTCATCCACACTGATCATAAGCCACTGCAGTTCATGTAGACACAAGGAAAATTGCAGAATGACCGCCATCAAAAGTGGTCCACATACTTGCAACAATTCCACCCCAACATCAAGTATAAAAAAGGAAGCACCAACTGCGTCGTTGATTGCCTCAGTAGACCACCAGTCACGACACTCACCACAGTGCTAGACTCATGTGGCCATGAGACCTCTGGATGGCCCCAACTCTATGAGACAGACCTGGACTTTGCCACCACCTGCCAAATGTTGGGTGCAAAGGCAGTTGTCGATAATTTTCATCTTCAGGATGGGTTGTTGTGTCGTCTGGGCCATATATGTGTTCCATCAAGTGAGCGAGCGAAGCTGATCTGGGAAGCCCACTACAGTCGGGTGGCAGGACACTTCGGTGTCGAAAAGATAGTGGCAATGATACAAAAACATTTCTACTGGACGAAACTTCAACAAGAGGTCAACAAATATATCAGGTCTTGCACTGCCTATGTTATTGCCAAACCAACCACTAAGAAACAGGGTCTGTACACCCCTCTTCCTACTCCTGACAGACCATGGGAATCCATTTCAATGGACTACATGTCAGGCCTCCCGTCCACCAAGCGAGGAAATGACTGTGTTTTTGTGGTTGTTGATCGCTTTTCTAAGATGGTGATTATGGTTGCTTACAAGAAGAGCATCACAGCAGAAGCCACTGCCAAGCTCTTCTTTGAACGAGCCTAGGTACATTTTGGAATCCCACAAACCATTGTCTCAGATCGGGACAGTCGATTTCTCAGCACATTCTGGTCGAGCCTTTGGTCATTGCTGGACACCAAGCTCACCAAATCCACGGCCTTCCACCCCTAGACAGATGGTCAAACCGAGGTTGTAAATCGAATGATCGTGCATATCCTGTGCATGTATAATTCCAAGCACCCTCCCACATGGGATGAGAGTCTTCCCTATGTCCAACATAGCTACAACTGAGCCCTGCATATCTCAACCGACCATAACCCCTTTCAGGTGGGGTTGGGATTCCAACCATTGGGTCCCATAGATGTTGCACTTCCCCTTGCAGTCACCTCGACCGACTCCTCTCCTACTTCAACTAAGGCTAACAAAGCCACCCGGTTCATTGAGAGGATCCAACACATCCACCAACAGGTTTAGGATATCCTACAAAAGTCCAATGACAAGTACAAGCAGCACCATGATCAACATAGGGTTCCACATAAGTTTCAGGTGGGCGACTAAGTTTGGTTGCACTTGCAGAAAGAACGCCTTACATGACCCCATCATAAGATTTTCCCACTTCGTTATGGGTTGTACACCATCACCAAGGCTATGGGGGATAATGATTTTGCGCTCAACATTCCTCTTTTCCTTTGCCTACACCCAATGTTCAACGTGGACCTCCTTCGACCTTATTTCCCACCATTATTGGACACCTCAGACGTAGCAGAACAACTGACACCAACAGAGCTCAACCCTGACTGCATACAACAGGCATCCAATGATTAGATTGTGGACACACAGATCAAGGGCACTCGACAACAAGGGATCCAACTTTATTGAGTTGTCAAAGCAGGGCAACTCCTGCACCAAGGCAAGTGGCTCATCCGGGGCCAAATTTAGCAGAAATTTCCTCATCTGATGGGGGAACTCAACGCAATGGAGACCATTGCTTCCTAAAGATGGAGGATTGATCCAGGTGGATATCGGTGACCACCCACCTTTTCCAGCTAGCTCAAAACAACTTTCTAGCAATTTTGATAATTTACTATTTTTAGTAGTTTTTCGGGTCCTGAACTTCTGGAGCCGTTTTGAGGCCCTAAACGACGTTTTTTGGGGCATGTTGCGGTGTTGTAGTCCTTGGATATATCTTTCCAATGGGCTATCATATGCCTAAAACGAAGATCGTATACAAAAGTTACGACCCCAAGAAGTTGATGTACTGACTTACCCAAACGGGGCCCACATGACTTTTGGCGCTTCATCTCCTAGGGTTAGGTTTTTGGATGTTTAGGGTTTTTGAAACTTCTGTTTATTGTAAAAAGACCTTGAGAGCCTCATTGTAATCATCTTCTTGTGAATGAATGCAACCGTCACATCTCTTCTCAAAGATAAGCCGCCACCATTCCAACAAGCTTATTTTCCGCTGCATTTTACAGTTTCAGCTTATTTCCTTATTGAATAGAAAACTAGTTTTTACTGTATCTCTGTTATTCTGTGTTAAACATCTGGTAATAATCTGTAGTCATTTCATTCCGCTCATAAAATCCGGATCACAGGTTTACCACTTCCTCTAAACCTAAATCTCCACCCAAAACCATCTTACGTTTGGTGCGGTTTGGAAGCCACAACTTCACACGATGTTTTCTTCTAGCCGATATCTTTTCAACTGGGCAAGACTGCTCACAACTTGCCCAGGGTTTCCCAGAGTCGACCTTCCTACCTTCATGTAAATCCTCCACACTCTTTCTAGGAGTCCATGAACCTGGAGCATTCAAAGAAGCATGGTGCAGTTCTACAATGCTCACACTCTGATTTGGCAAGGTAGAAGCAAATGGGGAAGACATAGGAGATAACTTCAAGTGTGAAGGAGTAGTGAAAGTGGTATGCGCTACAGTCGAGGTGAATAAACCCGCCTTCCTCCAAACCTCCTTGTCAGCCGCACCCATAAGTGCGCTGACCGTTGCTTCCGTCATGGAAACTTCTAACGTTGCCAGTAAACTTGCCACCTAAACTCCACTAAGTACTCCCCCGTCTCTTAGAAAAGATCTTCCCTCCGACCTCGTTAAATGCACACAACTCGGGATAAACAATTTGTGAAATCTATCTGACAGAAGGGACAGGCCAGTAAAGAACAATGCCCACAAAAAATACATCAATAACACTGATGCGCTAGAACTGTCAGAATGAACTCCAAACCTATTAGAATCCTCCAAATCACCCTGCTAAACTAAACCTCTGTATCTGGTTCGAAACACCTCCAACTGCAAGACCACCTCCACCACCACAGAAGTCTTAATTCCAGGAAGGGTACAATACCAATCGCCATTGACGCTAAAACTTGTTGCAGGTTTCAAAAAATTCTTCTCGCCCCCACCTCACTTACCCATGCAGAGAGTACTTAGTCGTTTGCACTTTCTAGTTGTTATATAATATTGTCATCCATTAAAAAATATTTGTCAATATTATTCCTACTAGGATCACGTACACTCGACATATGTAAATTATGCATGTATCTTTGAGATATCCACATGGGAGCAACACAAACATGCAAGGATAATAAAATACCACTTCCCCACATATGATTACATACACCAAACCACATACAACCATGCAGGGATAATAAATGCCACATCTCCACATGAGATTACATACAAATAACCTTCACATGAGATTATATACAAATAATGCATAAATATAATAAATAATAATAATAATATATTTTTAAAGTTACAATTAAAGTTAGACATCAAATTAGTGTATGAGACCCGTTTGTTTGTGGGAGAAGGGATTCCCTTCTAGTGTATGAGATCCTCTTGTTTGTGGGACAAGGGATTCCCTTTGCACAACGATTTGACTGCCAAAGTCTACAGAGGTGTACATACCCTACCTTTTTTTGGATTTGAACCTATGACCTCTGAGGAGGAAACACATATTCTTTACCATTAAGCCCACTCAAGTTAATGAACAAGTCAAACATATTCATATACAAGTCAATGAATTAGTGAAGCCTACATCCATCAATTATTGACATATTCTTCATTTCACATATGCTGTTTGATAACACATGATTTTCATTTTTTTTGTTATTCATTTACGATGAGGTATCAGCTAGGGCAAAGGGTGCAAGCACAAATTCTTTTCGACCTACCTGGAAATAACATTAACGCTCACTTCTTGGGCAAGTAGAATACATTACGAGTTCATTAAAAAAAATGTTGCAATCAACTCATGAGCAATTACCAATTTTGAGTAAACTGAGTCAACTATATCAGGAGCTACCTCCACGACTATAATTGCAATTACCAATTTGACTGACATTGTTGACCAATCCTTGGCAAACATTTAAAATAATGTTTTTGGGAGAATGATATCCACCATGCTATTTGTGCTTATATCCCAATGACTGGAATATGTATTGGGATATATATCGTCCATCTTAAATGTTGAGATGGACCATATACATCCCATGACACATTCAAACCATTAAGATAGATGATATATCCCAACACAAAGCATATTTCCACTACTAAGTTAGACAATATAATAATAATAATAATAATAATCTAATTTTAAGGTCACGACTAAGCCACACACCACATTGGTGTATGCAATCCCCCTGTTTGTGGGACAAGGGATCCCCTCCCCACAACGATTTGACTGCTAAAGTCTACAGAGGTACACATACCCTACCAACCTCTAAATTTGAACTTATAACCTTTGAGGAGGAAACACATATTCTTAACCATTAAACCCATTCAAAATATATTTATTCCAACATATAATCCAATAATTAAAATGAATAATAATATATATCCTAACATATATTCTATCTATTAAAATAGATGATTAATAACCATATATATCCTTAACAACGTCACTCGAGTGAAATACCCCTTTGCAACTGAATAAATTCAACTATGACTATTTTCTTCTTTGTATATCTATAGGACCGTCGAATTTCAATAGATCAACGACCACGATTTACCTCCACAGTAAAGGCGGTGGTCACTGAGGGTATATTGCGCCCTGCATCACCCCAATACCTTATTGTTCATATGGCAGCAAAAATCTATCCACTTTTTAGCTAGGGTTAGGGTTTCTCTACAAGGGGTTTTTCCTTTTCTGTAGGGTTTCTTTTCTTGCTATATACCCTCATATTTGAAGGTCCGAAGTTTATTGAATCTGGGCATTGTCTATACAGGAGGACTAACGGTGCGCATGCATTTCATTGCAGCGAGCAAGAGTTAGCCTCTCCCAAGGATTTGGTAATGGGGTTACCTCGCAGCCTGCACAACCATCTATCTTTGAGAGAGGTCAACTCTTTCTTGCTGCAATGTTATGACGAATCTATCCGATTGCTGTGTAATCCTAAATACAGGGCCAGCCAGCCGTCTACAGGATCTAATTATTTGTCCAGATCCAATTACACAAAGTGCCATTGAGTGGTCGCACTCAGTCAGTCCGCTGTTCCAGCGTTCAAATATGAAGGGGCATCAATTGCCTACGATTTTATTAAAGGGGCGAATCCTTATCATCGCTTTTAGCAGTGGAAGTCCTGTATTCCTGTTTGCTATGCAGGGGTTTATCAATAAGGTCAAATCCCAGTGAAACACCTTTATGTTATCAGGTTTGATCAGATCCAGAGAAACATAGGCCAGTGTCTGTTCTCATTACCAAATATCTGAAAGCTATCAGGTTTTATTAGGCCCAATCAAGCTTTTTGCATTTTCTTTTACTCTGATTTTTTCTGGGAGTACGTTTGATTTGTATGCAAGGGTAAGGGTTCGGAAGTATACGGGTTGGTGAAAAATAATTGTATATTTTGTGGTTTTATTTAAAATGAATTAATGGTTTTGTGCGGGCTCAACAATCCACTTATTTTAGTGGGCAACGTATTGGAAATGGCAATGGAATTAATGTCTCTTGCAGGCAGCTGAATCATGGCCTCTGAAGGCCTTTCAATGTCTTTTCTATGGTAAGACCTGCACCTCCCGGACTCTCCACACTTACACATGCACTTTTCTGCCATCCACTTGCTAGAATCTGGCAAAACAAATCCGCGCGTTTCCGATGGATCCAATAGGTTTTTTTTTTTTAAAGATTACATATTTCTTTGGAGAACCCCAAAAAACCATAGGGCATTTGAGAACTCCGAGTATCTGGCGTCTCGTCGCCGGATTCAAGTATGTCCGGAAAAGCTGTTTTCTTTTAGAATGTTTAACCGATTTCCTTACACACATTCTCACTTTGCTGCCCTTCAATACTGCAATCAATTGCATTTAATGTTTACCATACAATATCATGATGCCAGAGCCATCATGTTCAAAATATTTCAAACATGCAACACTTGCACCACTTTTGGCAACTCTTTTCAGTGTGTTTTCTGCTGGAATTGGAGGGGTGATCCCTGGTGGCAAATCCTGGAGGCATTATGCAGGTCACATGATATTTGTAATCTTGTGGTGTGCTTTTGTATTTTCTGTTCAGCTTCGAGATGCCTTGGTGGTTGCCTTGATGAATGCATTGCACGTCACATCATTGTTGTAATTTGGTGGATGTATTTTGTATTTTCTGTTCAGCTTGGAGATGCCTTAGGCACTACAGTATGTGTATTTATAGGTCTCGGTCACCCATTTTTTCTTTTCCGTTTTATTAAATTTGCGTGATATATGTTTTTCTTTGTTATAGATACTTATTGCATGGTTTTTGTTGGAGGCATTGTAATTTGGAAGGTTGGTTAGATGCCAAAATATTTTTGTTGGCAGAGCATTTTCAGTCTTGTTCCGTATTGTTGTCATTTTATTGGATTAGTTATAACCCTCATTGCTCTTTTTTTACCTGTGCTCTGTGCACGACAGCCTTTTTGTTTTTGCTTCTTTGAGCCTACCCTGTAGGGCATTTGACACAGCAGACTTTCCTGCTGTTTGCCTGTCGTAGCTCCTTACCAATGGGCCATGCTTTTGCAGCATATGGCTGTTTTTTTCTCTATATGTCTGTCGAACTTCCACTCATTGTTACATTGAATGATGCTTATTTTCAGCCAATTATTATATGAGTAACTTATTCTGTGGACAAACCCAGTTTCTGGTGAAAATTTTGTTCCAAATCAAATCAAATCAAATGGAACATTGCCTTGGGTTTGGGTCACTCGAAATTTTTAAATTTCGGGAAAAGAAAAGCAAATCGGGCAATACACTAGATAGTCTATTACAAAATTAGACTCGCCACAACAATTGTGGTTGTTCTTGAATTAATAGACTCCATTACTATATACCCTTCCACCTAAGTAGCAGGATACGTCCAAACCCCCCTTCTTGTCATGTATCCTATGTGTTGGACACGATACGTGAGGACACGTGTATGGAACATGTCTTGTTCACAGGAAACGTTTTTTCAAACAGATGTCCGACACTTACCCTCTTCTTTGTCCTGTACAAAGAAGTACTTGGTTCATGTTTTCTCATGCAAGTTGGAGCTGTGAGGTGTTTTGGTGTGCAGTTGAGGGTTGTTTGGCCTTACTAATGCTATTTAAAGAGGTCCCCACCCCTCCATTTCACCCACCGTATTGATTAATGGGAATGTTAAAGTGACATTCTCCTTTATCTTTCATTTTTATCCTTTCACTTAAATTTTTAACATTACCATTAATTGTTTCATGATGTTTGAGAGTGGTTCCAACCTCATTGGATTTCATATGGAGAAGTAGAATTTTAGGTCCCATTCCAAATTAAGCAGACCAGTTTTCAGGATTTCAAGATTGCCAAGATTGCAATGTTTCCACTGGATTCTATCGTGTATGAGGGTATGGAACTCACATTTAATCAAGAGAACAAGGCCTTTATGTACCTCGATGTTGGTGGCATTGATTGTTGAACTCTTTTGTCACGACCCCAGTGAAAATGTACCCTTCACTCAAGTATAAACTCTTCTCTTTGTCGTTGTGTCAGGGGACTTAGTGGTGTATGTGCACACCAACCTCTCTCTTATATATAGGCAGAGAGAAGAGTGGTTGAAGGGAAAGACAAAGATGTGGGATGTGTTTCCTGATGATATGGGTTTGAACAACAATGTTGAGTTGGCATAAGCCAACTTGGATCTTAATGAACTAGTGCTAGAGCCGATCACTTTTGATGATGGTGATCCTCTTGAGGGGTCATCCTCCAGACTCCACATCAACAAATGCATGGATTGCATTGGATATAGGGGAGGAGGAGGAGGAGTGGTAGTGATGCCAATCTTGATGATTATGACATGGAGGACCACTGAGAGTCATGACTCATGAGCTATGAGATTCTTCCATCTACGGTTCCAGTATTTTAATCTACCCTATGGCTATTTTGTATTTGTCATTGGCATTCCCACCTATAGTATCAGTGACTCTAACTTGGTGTCTATCTACATTGTAATACATTTTGATTTTGATGACTTGATGAGATTGAGAATGCTGCAGAGTATGATTCTAATTTTTTGTGTGTTAAGTTTTTGTCATTTGATCATCATTGATGTTACAATGTAGTATGTTACATATTTTGTATCATGAAAATCTTTTAGTTTCTAACAAAATATGAATCTTTATGTCTATATTTCATTTTTGTATGTGTAATTTAAAAAAAAAATCACATATATATATATATATATATATATATATAATATAAACGTGTCCTCTTCCGGGTCGCCTCGCGATACTTGTATTTCCTCTGTGTCCACGTGTCGGTGACTTAACCTTCCCCATGGAAAATCCCATGGAAAATACAAAGTGAATATTCAACACATCAACTTCAATACCCATGACAAGGAATAAGCTCCTAGCATAGCACTTAAGAAGGGCATATCTGATGTATCCACTTGTTAATAGTACAATTCACATGAATATTGTTTGCCAACACCCACAGGGCAATCCTTCTGGTCAATTTTGCATAGGTGAGCTCATTTATGATCGATGGCTCTTATTTTTATGAAACACTGGAAATGCTTTGCTCATGACCGTCGACCTTTAAATAGATTGATCTGTGATTTACTACGAGAGGCAGTGGTCGCCCAGGGTATTTACGGTCCTCCATTTCCCCCTTCAACTTGTTTTCCCTTCGGTAGCAGAAATCATTTCACTGTTTAGCTAGGGTTAGGGATGCAAGGGATATGGCCGCGTTTGTAGGTCTTCACTTCCTGCTATATACGAAAGTTCAAACGGGGCGCATACATTTCATTGCACTAGGAGTTGGCCTCTCACAAGGATTCGGTAATGGGGTTACCTGAGAGCCTGTACATCCATCTATCTTTGAGGGAGGTCAACTCTTTGCTGCAGCGATGTTATGAAGAATCTATCTGTGGTCGTAAATTCAGATACAGGATCGAGTTATTTGTTAAGATCCATTTATCCACAGTACTAATAAGTAGCTGCACTGAGTCCGCTGTTACAGAATTTCAATACAAAGAGGGTTCAACTTCAGACGATCCAATGAATGGGCCAAATCATTATTGCTTTGAGCAGGTCTTTATCAATGAGGTCAGAGCCAATGAAAAACCTGTATGTTATCAAGCTTCATCAGATCCAGAAAAGGTATGATAAGGTTACTTTCTGTTCTCGTTACAACACCTGAAAGCTATCAGGTTTTATTACGTCTAATCAGGCTCATCACATATTTTTTTCGAGAGTATGTTTGATGCGTATGCAAAGGTAATGGTAAGGGTTCGGACGTATGGGGATTATTAAAAAGTTAGCTCATCTTGAACTGAACATTTAGCTCACAACTTGAACTGAACATTTCTGCTCCTGGGGCCAAACAGTATTTGCTGTGTACCCAGTTGAAATGAAAATTCATGGTCCTGGTATAGAAAATATGGGAACATCGAGCGAAATTATAATTCAACATCATATAAACACCTAGATATGGAAGAGAATGCAAATACCTTTTCAAAAGAGTTATGTCTCATTTGTCAACTTAGGTGAAGTTCTTAGTCATTACTTTGACTATTTCTTCTTATGCTCAAGAATGAGTCGGACCTCATTTATGTTATTATTAACTTTCAAATAAGTAACAAACTAGCACATGAAAAACAAATTAGGAGTATGCACCAGAAATAAAATTCAAAATTCAAAATGGAGAATAAGGATTACAAACATGTAGTATCTACTTAATACTTTTCTTATTTTCCCCTTATCATTTTAATATTTTGAATTTCATTCATTTGTATTTTTTCGAGTTAAAATCTCTCCAAGTAAAATTGATACTGTTCTTTAATTATTATCTTTTTTACTTGTGTTTATTTTCATATAAACAAATATTTCTAATTATAATTACAAGTTATTTAAAGAAGGACATATGTATTAATGTGCAATTATAATATATCTTATATATCTTATATATCTTTCTTACTTGTGTTTTTTTCATATAAACAAATATTTCCAATTTTAATGTGTTTTTTTTCATATAAACAAATATATCTAATTTTAATGTGTTTTTTTCATATAAACAAATATTTTTCAATTTGAATGTGTTTTTTTCATATAAACAAATATTTCCAATTTTAATAACAAAAGAAGGGCATATGTATTAGTGTGCAAGTTACCTATCCAAGAAACTAAAAAAAGCTCGAAAATTAAATGAAAGTTATTGAATACTTTAAAATTGAGAAACGAATGAAAATTTAATAGTCCCAATTATAATATCAATTTAAACTAAAGTTATCAAATACAATAAAATTGAGAAACGAACGAGGTTTCCCCTAAAATTATAGAATACGAAAGTTATAGAATACTCTAAAATTAAGAAACAAACGAGGTTTCCCCTTTACTCTAAAATTGAGAAACAAATGAAAAGTTAATAGTCCCAACTAGGTTTTTTTCCAGAAGAAAATTCGCACAAAATTATATTAGGGAATAATTTTTTTTACATCGACAACTCATAAGATCAAAGAGACTAGTCCTTTTTGGAATATATGACCCTGCATCACAATAAAAAATCTAGTTCTCAACTTCCTAAAGAGACAAGAAAACTGATTACTCAAGTACAATGAAGCTCCAAACTAGTACTAGTAAAATAGGAAAATGATATCACAAACCAAAACAGGTTTGAACTCGTGCCCCAAAATATATAGATCGAAATGCAAAAAAGGGAGATTAGAGAAAGACTTTAGAAAATTTTCAAATGTTGAGATGGGCCCATAGTTTCTCCATCCCAATTGAAGTAAGTTAGTCTTTCTCTAGGCATCGTGAGTGTTTGGTTTGATAATTTATTTGTCGCCTCATTAGATTCCCTGAAGATGTGTTGGAAGCTGATACCTTGGAAAGATGTCGCCAGTGCCCAAATTCTACGCTTCCACCCTTCAATATTGATGGCTTGGAGATTACCTTTTTGATTCAGCCAATTAACAATCACTTTGGAGTCCCCCAAAATCTGAATATGGTGAATGTCCAGGCGCTTTGCAATGGAAAGAGTAGCCCACACTCCCAATAACTCTACTTTGGTATTTGATCTTTCTCCGCAATTGAAGAGCCATCTAACATCCGGAGCATCTATAAATTTCGAGGATCCCCTTGCTCCACAACTTGTTCCCCTTGCAATAGATGCCCCATCGAAAAATGCCAAAGTGTATCTGTTCAATCGGATGATAGGGCTCAGTCTTAAAGCCCGAGGCTTAAAATCTGTAGGAAGGTTATTAAGTGCACCTAATGTCCTGTAGACAACATTCTAGGTCGAGGGTGCCTTCCCTTCAAAGAGTGCTTTATTGCGCTCCTTCCAAATGAACTAGCTCAACAATACAAGGAGCTTTTTTTTTACAGCCTTGTTCAATAGCCACGATTCCATACATTCATTAAGATTCTGTCCATTCCAGGAGCACTTTAAATCAAGGACGTATAAACAGTTTGCCCAGACAGAGTTTGTAAATGAGCAACGAATGAGTAGATGGGTGATATCTTCAGAGGATTCTTTGCATAGATAACATATGCCCAGTCCCACCCACCCTTTCTTTTGCAAGCTGCCCCACGTTAAAATCCTGTTGTCAGTGGCCAGCCCAAAAAACAAAAGAATTTTCAATTGAACTCACCATTTCCAAAGTTTAACCTTCCAACGAGGTTTACCCTTTGTTTTTTAACAACTCATATTGTCTAGGTAATGATCACACTTAGCTTTAACTTCATATTTTGTTTAGCTTAGGATCACACTTAGCCTTAACTTCATATTAGGGATAGGGTTCTTTCATCTTGGCGTTTTTTCTTCTTAGTGTTTTGGCATTATTATAACATTTGTAGTCTCAACTTGTTATGAGTTTTATCAGTGAATGAGCCTATTAAACACATATTTTCGTAGAAATAACTACCATTATTTTAGCCATTGTACATTTTCACCATTGTTTTAGTTTTACAAATTATTTTTCATTGCATATGTATGTTTTCCTTTGTGTTAATTTTTATCTTTCATTTCATTCTCAACACAGTTCGAATCACACCTCTGAATGGTGTGTTTATTTTCATGGTTAGCACCAACTATAAGAGAAATTCCTCCACAATTGAGTATAAACTCACTGAATAGAAAATAGTTTTAGATCTATTTGTGATGTGATGAACTTGTTAATTTGAATATCCAAGGAAATGTTCATATCTATGGTTTTCTTTAGGCATTTGTGTGGTATCAATGCATTACATTCTTACTCTATTAAGGAATTCTAAATCCAAGGGAGAGCTAGAGAGCTACATTGAAGGGTGATGAAGTGATTTTTATCACAACAATTTGTAATGTATTCATTTTTAAAGGGGTAACCTACAAATACAAATGCACAATGCACCAATATGATGATCATCTTTGGCAAATGATTACATACTTTTCTACATCTATAAATAGTTTCTATCTACCCCAAATCCTAACCACTAGTAGCCTTACATTAATGAATAGGTCACATTCATTATTGAGTTCCAACTACCTAATGAGCCTTATTTAATAAGGATGGTCATTTATATTAATTAACAACACACCAACTACTTAGTGGCCCTTATTTAAGGAGGATGGTCACATCATATATTAATTAACTAACTTCTAATGTCCCAATTTCTCATGACTAGAGAGCTTAGGGTAGGACCTTAACATGCCACCCCCTCAAAAGCAATGTTGTCCTTAAACTTAGAGATGTGGAAACTATTGTGAAATCGTGGTTGGTTCCTAGATGGCTTCTTTGGGATACATATCCTTCTAGTGTATCAAAACTTAGATAACATGTTGGTGTAGATGACACTCTTGTTTGTCTAGTATTGCCTTAGGTTGCAACCAAATGGAACCATCTTCATCAAGTTCGTGGAGGTTGGTTTGAATTCGATAATTTTTTCTTACCACTTTCTTCAAATAGGACCCCTGAAATAATGGGTGGATCCTGAAGTGGGCAAGGAAAATCATATTGTAGGCGAGTTTTTTAATTTGTTTGAGTAATTGATAGGGCCCATAGAACTTGGGTGTTAGCTTTTGATGGCCATTCTCTTAAGTATATGCTTATATGGCTTAAGACAAAGAAACCCTAGATCCCCTACTTCAATGTGGTGCTTTGAGCGATGTTGATATCTTTGTTGCTTCATTTGATCTTGGGCCATGATCATATTGTCCTTGTGTACAAAGAATGCAAGTGATTCCATTAAGAGTTATGCCCACTGTTTAAATATTGGATGTACCTGCTAAGAACGGGCCCATGACTGGGGGTTTTTGTCCCTAGACGACGTTATACAACACCATTTTGGTAGCACATTGATAGGTGGTATTTTAGTCCTAGAGAAACAAAACGATTTTTATCAACAAACTATAATCATATTATTTTGATATGTCCTTTTTGGGTTGGCAATTTATTAGGGTTTTGGAAAAAAACAATCATATGATGGTGCACAACTTTTCAAAATGGAATACTAATGCATAGGGAAGAAATAAGCCATATCCATGGATTGTTTACCCAATTACTCAAGTAGAGGAAACCAAGCTTATATCGAGGATGGTTCCCATTGTGCTCTCTTGTTTAATGTGCAGGGAAGAAATAAGCGATATCCATGGATTGTTTATTCAATTACTCAAGTAGAGGAAACCATGCTTATATTGAGGATAGTGTGTTGAAATATTGGAACTTCGAAGAATATTCTAATTATATTTGAGTTATTATTGTATAGATCAAATCCCCTTTTGCGGATTGATCAAGTCGGGTCTTGTATAAGATCAAATCCCTTTTTGTGGATCGGTCAAACATGTATTTGTATGGTGGTATTTTTGAAGTTGACCCCTAGTAATTATAAAGTGGTTTTAACCACTTCTAGGAGAAGTCGACTCTACAAAGTAAAGAGTCACAACCCTAGCATCATCTCACACTTGTATTTATATGTGGGGTTGGTGTCTCATTTGAACATACTCACTCACTCATTTACTGTGCATATCTTGAAGGTAGTTACAGTTGCAGGAAGAAGTCTAATGAAGGAGAAGAGAAACACATGCTTGGTCCTGGTTTGTCTATGGTGTTTTGGTCTTTGTCTTGGCATTGTATTGACAATCTATTATTGAGGAAGTTTTGCTGGGTTTCTCCCCCATGAGGGTTTTCTAGGATAAAATGCTGCGGAAAAATTGCCAAGGTGGAAAACTGTTTTTCGAGCCAGTGGAATAGGTGGGTGGCCACCGATATCCACCTGGATCATTTATATTGTTGTTTTGGAAATGCATTGAATGCTCATGAAATTTGGAAATAACTTAATAATAACAGTAAAAACTTAACATGGTATCAAAGCTTGACTGAATTGAGCATCTTTCATTGGGTATCTAGACGTTTCTGTTGTCGTATAAGAAATTAGGGTTTTTTACTGAAGAAGAATTTTTGACCAAAAACCACCTTGGAAAGTGCGGCCTGCCCTAGCGCATCTTTTGACAACTTTAGTGAACTTTTTCAATGGTCGGATTCTTCGAAAAGTCAAACCCTAGTTTTGATTGATACCAAAAAACCAGGGAACCAGAACCAGTACTAGAAACACTAGTGTAGAAATGCACAAGTCCAGTTTTAGGGGGTAAAAATTAGATTTAAAAAAAACAGTTAGCTCCAACAAACTCGCCTCAGCCCAGGGCATCTCCTGGTAAGCTCACTTTCATTTTTTGAGCACTTTCATTTTCTGGTCATTTTCTTAGCTCCATGTCAATATGTTGACAAGTTAGAAGGTGTGGAAAATTCATGTGCCTGGAAGTACATAATTAGACTCATTCTTGAAGAGATTGACTTTGCAAAATTCATAAAAGAAAATGTACTGGAACCCGAAGAAGATGCAACCAAAGAGAGGTATAAGAAGGATAAGATTAAGGCTAAAATGATAATTGTAGACTATTAAAGATCACTTGATCCCTCAAGTGTTTTCTAAGAATACTCCAAAAGATATGCTTGATGCCCTAACCAGAATGTATGGAGGAAAGAACATCAATCGGAAGATGAACTTGAGAACCCAACTAAAAAATACAAAGATGCAACTAAAGAATATAAAGATGCAAAAAGGAGAAACAATTCAAGACTATTTCTCTGGGGTTTCTCAATTCAAGGAATAGTTATAGGGAATTGGAGACAACTTAGATGAATATGAAATCGTGATGACAACTCTTAATGGTCTCACAAGACCTTGGGGTGCCTTCATCCAAACTATTTGTGCAAGAAAAAAGAAACTCCAATTTGACAGTTTATGGGAAGAACGTGTTAAAGAAAAAACGAGAGTGGCCAATCGATGAGTCATCCTAATAAGAGATGAAGATCAATCACTAGCTGCTCATGCTAAGGGTGGAAAGGGAAAGTTTCATTTTCAAAAGAAGACTCACTTTCATAAAGAGTCTCACTCTCCAAAGAGATTCTAGAAATATCATAAAGGTCAAAGAAGGCAAAAATATTTCTCCTCCTACCAGTGTTATCATTGTGATAAGATGAGACACATTGTTAAGAATTGTCCTGCCATAAGGGAAGAAAACAAGAAGAGGAATAACAAAAGACGTCATGCCCATGCAATTGAAGATGATGAGCTACCCAACAAGTTAGCTAAAGAAGAGATTGAAGAATATGTTTTGTTTTCTGCTCTCTCAGGAATCATGACACCTGGAGAGGATACTTGGCTCATAGATAGTGGTGCCTCTAAGCACATGACCGGTTAGAAGAACACTCTCTCCAGTGTTATAGAGAAGGATTCCCCCTAGAAAGTTTCACTTGGAGATGATTATTAGTATCCAATCAAAGGAGTGGGAGAAACAACCTACAAACTTGATTCAGGAACTCCGATGAGAATGAAGGATGTACTCTATGTACCAGGTTTGAAAAAGAAACTACTTTCTATTTCATCTCTAGATAAGAAAGGTTTCAGGGTTGCATTTATAGATGGTGAAGTTCTTATGTGGTATAAAGGAAAAAGTATAGAAGATGCAGTTGTTATTGGAATAAAAGAAGGTGGTTTGTACAAGTTAAAGGGTAACTCAGATGTAGCCTTGACTCACTTTACTGAAAGTCCTTATGAACTTTGGCATAGAAGACTAGTTCACATCAACTACAAAGCCTTGCCATATGTAAGCAAGTTAGTTACATGTTTACCAGAATTAAAAGTTGATCATGAAGGTGTATGCAAGGGGTGTGCGCAAGGAAAAAACATAAATAATCCTTTTCCAAAGAACGACAGTAAAACATAAGGAATTTTGAAACTTGTCCACTCAAATGTATGCGGTCCAATGCCATCAACCTCTCTTAGCGGGTATGTATACTATGTATCATTTATTGATGATTACTCTCGTAAAACTTGGGTTTATTTCTTGAAGTCAAAAGATGAAGTACTTGGAAAGTTCAAGAAATTCAAAGCATTGGTAGAAAACCTCTCTGAAAGGAAAATCAAGAAACTTAGGTCAGACAATGGAATTTGGAAAATTTTGCAGAGATGTCGGGATTAAGAGGGAGCTCACCACTCCCTATAATCCTCAACAAATGGTGTAGCAAAAATACATAATAAGATGATTATGGAAGCAGTAAAGACTATGATTCATGATCAAGATCTTCCAATGCATTCATGGGATGGAGCAACAAGAACAACAATATAAGTCCATAATAGAATTTTCCATAGTTCATTTGGATTCAAATCCCCCGAAGAAATGTTCACCGAAAAGAAGCCAGAAGTAATCCATCTCAAAATATTTGGTTGTCCAATATTTGTACACATTCTAAAAAAAAAAGAACTAAATTAGATCCTTCATGAAATAAGGGAATATTTGTTGGATACTGTGAGGTCTCTAAGACCTTAAAAATCTACGTACCAAGTTACCATCATATTGAGATCAACAGAGATGTAACCTTTGATGAAGATGCAACACTCAAGAGATCAAGAAAATGCCAGCTTGAAGAAGTATATGAAGAAGAACCTGTAGCTCCCAGAGTTGCAGAACTCGTAAATGAAGTTGCAGTTACCCTTGATGATGAGATTCCAGAAGATCATGATATGATAGAATCTCAAGAACCTTCCCATATGACGATCTCTCACAAGAGAAAGCCAGCTTGGGCAAGAGAAATTATTCAAGATGCAGAGAATTATGGTGCCCCAGAAGAAACCATGAGACAAATCAAGAAGCCTAAGCCATTCTCCAGCTATATGGCCTTGATGTGTGATCTCGTAGAGAAGGAACCTACTTGCTTTGAAGAAGCCGTTTAGAAGAAAGAATGGATGGACGCCATGATAGAAGAATATCAGTCCATTATGAAGAATGATGTATGGGAAGTAGTTCCCAAACCAAAGAACAAAGATGTGGTATCTTCTAAGTGGATATACAGAATAAAACATGCAACATATGGAAGTATTGAAAAACACAAGGAAAGATTTATGGCTCGTGGATTTTCTCAAAAGGAAGGTATTGACTATGAAGAAACATTTTCTCCTATAGCCAGATACACTTCTATGAGAACCATCAAAGTTGCACTAAATGGATGTGAAAACAAGTTTCTTAAATGATGTTATTGAAGAAGAAGTGTATATAGAGCAACCACAAGGGTTTGAAGTTGAAGATAGAAAGATTCATGTCTGGAGGTTGAAGAAAGCTCTATACGGGTTGAAGCAAACTCCTAGAGCTTGGTATGGCAGAATTGATAGTTTCTTGACAAGCTTGGGCTTTACCAAGAGTAAATCTGATCCTAACCTTTACTTCAAGGTTATGAATGATGAGCCAATTATATTGCTACTATATGTGGATGATTTATTCTTGACAGGATAAGAAAAACTCATCACAGATTGCAAGAAGAAGTTCGTTGTAGAATTTGAGATGAAAGACCTAGGTCCGATGCATGATTTCTTAGGTCTTGAAGTTTGACAGAGCCTAGAGAAGATCTTCCTTAACCAAGGGAAGTATGCAGTTGAAATACTGAAGAGATTTGACATGTTGGAATGTAAAGCCATGACCATACCCATGGAAACAAATTTGAAGCTCGTGGTTGATAATTCGTCAGAGTTGGTTGATGCTCCTCTATACAGACAAATTATTGGATCGTTGATGTATCTGACGAATACAATGCTAGATATATGCTTTGCTGTGAACACCTTGAGTCAGTATCTGGTGGAGCCTAGACATGTTTACCTTGTATCTGCAAAGCATGTGATGATATACCTTAAGGGTACGTTGGATTATGGTCTCTGTTATATTGAAGACTGTGACTTCAGATTTTATGTCTATACTGATTCAGATTGGGTTGGAAGTGCTTCAGACATAAAAAACACTTCAGGACGTTGTTTTAGTTTGGGGTCATCCATGACTTCATGGAAAAGCAGGAAGCAATCCAATATTTCTCTCAATACGACAGAAGCAGAGTACATTGCAACATGTTTTGCCAATTATGAAGCCATATGGCTTTAGAAGTTGTTGACATGTTTGTTCGATCTGGAGATGGAAGCCACCATGATTCTATGCAATAACTAGAGATGTATAAAGATAACAGAGAACCCAGTGTTCCATAATTAGTCGAAGCACACAGAGATACGATACCACTACATTCGTGATATGGAGCAGAGGGGAGCTATAAAACTCCAATATGTTGGCACACATGAGCAAGTTGTAGATGTGTTGACTAAGCTTCTGTCTTGTGTGAAGTTTGAGTACTTCCGAAACAAGCTTGGTATTGTCTGAAAGGACCTCCCTCGAAAGGGGGAGTGATGCTGATGATACTATGGCATATTGACCAACAATGGGTAGCTCCGTTAGCATTTTATATCCTATGGGACTGATCATCCTTGGACAAATTCTGAAGGTCTGGTAAGGACAGTCTGTCAGAGTACATGTGCATGTATATGCCAACTGTGGTTAGTAGTGGTAGCTCAGTTAGGATTTTATATCCTAGGGAATCTTATGATTCCTGGGCATATCTCTAAGGTCTGGTAAGGACGGTCTGTTAGAGTACCACTGATGTTGTTGCTGAAGCACATGTCTCATTTTGTTTCCACATGTTGTTGATGATGTTCCAGCTTCGTGCTGTTGATGGTGATGTTCCAGCTTTGTGCTGTTGATGTTTCAGCTTCATGTTGTTGTTGATGATGATGATGATGATGTTACTCCAGTTCCATGCTATAAACGATGATGATATTGATGATAAGAAAAACTTTCGATGATTTATAGATGTGTCAGTCAATGTTCCAGAAGTTGATGATGATGCTATCCTCTCCTCCTTTTGATGATGTTGTATTGAGTCATGTTAGTAGAATACCCGTCTCGTTAAGGATGAGTGTTGAAATATTGTAACTTCTAAGAATTTTCTAATGATATTTGAGTTATTATTGTATAGATCAAATCCCCTTTTGCGAATTGATCAAGTCGGGTCTTGTATAAGATCAAATCCCCTTTTGTGGATTGGTCAAACATGTATTTGCATGGTGGTATTTGTAAAGTTGCCCCCTAGTAATTATAAAGTGGTTTTCACCACTTCTAGGAGAAGTCGGCCCCACCAAGTGAAGAGTCACAACCCTAGCACTATCTCACACTTGTATTTATATGTGGGGCTGGTGTCTCATTTGAACACACTCACTCACTCATCTAGTGCGCATATCTTGAAGGCAGTTGCAGTTGCAGGAAGATGTCTAACGAAGGAGAAGAGAGGCGCATGCTTGGTCTTGGTTTGTCTTTGGTGTTTTGGTCTTAGTCTTGGCATTGTATTGACAATCTATTATTGAGGAATTTTTTCTGGGTTTTCTCCCCCATGAGGGTTTCCCAAGATAAAATGTTGTGTACTTTGTGATTGTGTTTCTTTTAGTGATCCTCTTTATACTGTTGTTTTGGAAATGCATTGAATGCTCTTGAAATTTGGTAATAACATAATAATAACATTAAAAACTTAACATAGTGCCCATCTTGTTCTCTTTCTTAATCCTTTCAATAACAACATTATAGAGTAATTTTTTTTTTTGTAAAGCAAGACACTCTATCATCCCACAACATTTTAGAATTTGTCCAAGGCCTTATTTCACTATGGAGTTTGTGAGAGTTTGTTTTTATTTTAGCAATGCCGATTTTCTCTTTTAAGCTAGCTATATCAAAAATATACTTTTGATCTTCTAGATTGGGGGGTTAATCACTGCTTTATAGTACCTTAATTTTATCTTATCATTTATTTTTTCATTGCACCACAATTTTTCTCTTAAATTTAGATGTAATAGTATTTTTAATGGTAACAATTTTTTATGGAGTGACCTCTCCTATTCTCCGACGGTTTAGTCAAAAGTCAACATCATTATGCCAACCCATCTTAAGTCATAGTTGACTTTCACTGGAGTTCTAGGAAAACCTTGTCTTTCGTGTTAGTTATATTGTGTATATACATTAGGTACATAGTAATTGCCACTCTTAATGGGTGAAAGATTAACTTCTATGAGAAGGATTTGATTGGGTGTATTTATGTTAATTTTAAGATTATAAATTATAAAATGATTTTGGATTTTCTCGATTCTCAAGTTTTTCTAGATATGTTGTAGCCCCAAATTTCACATTCATATAAGATAACATGAGTGATTAAAGTCTTAGAGAGGATTTTCTTTTTTTCCCACAACTAGAAATTTGTTGATTTGCAGTGGTTCTAAAGGCCAGCTACATAGACTTTTTGTGTTGCATTAACCATTTTATCAATACTATAGTCCTTGTTAATCTTGTGATGAAGCCAACCCTAAGGGTATTTGTATGAATAAACTTGCTATGAGTTGTTGTTGTCATACATAAAATTAACATTAATGTTATTTTTAGATTTGATTATTGTCACCTTTAGCTTGTCAATGTTCACTGACATACTCGTATTAGAATAAAATTCTTTGAGAATTATTAGTTGTTTATCAAAGATTAAATAGACACCTTTTCATGAGAACAATATCGTCAGTGTAAAGAATAAGGATGATGACTATTCCAATGAATGTAGTGCTAGCACAACTTGATTTTTTCAAACATGCCTCTAACTTGTCAATGTAAATGCAAAAAAGAGTAGGGGACAAGGGACAATCTTGTTTAACCCCTATATTATAATTGGTTTCTTGTAGTCAATTCTCATTGTTTGTGAACTAAGCAATAACTTTCTCATACAACTTTATCACAGTTGCTCACTCAAAAGGAACCTTTAAATCTTCTAATCTATTCCAAAGGTTATTTTTGGGCACTGTGTCAAAAGCTTTCAAAAAGTCAACAAAGAAACAAGATTGATTTTATTATGTTGACATTTCTTTTTGATCATCTTGAGAGTAACCAAATGGTCCAAAATGGGACGATAGCTTCTAAAACTAGCTTGGGTTTTAGCCATTTACTTTGACTTTTTAACTAAATGCTATTCTTCTTTTCCATAATAATATCACAACTTGACTAGAATAGGGCTAATCATAATGGTCCCTCCATCCACACAATGTCATTTCCCTCTTGTTCCATGCCCCCCCTTCTCCTTGTTTCTCCCTTACCCCACAATGTGTGGCTCCCCTTCCTCCATAGTGCACAGGGGAAGGGAAGTGGTGGGGGGGCATGGAATGGGGGAGAAATGAGGCCATGTAGGTGTGGAGGGGGCATTCTAGGTATCATCTCCACTCAAATGAGTAGTGCGTTGTGGGGGAAGGAAGCAATCACTCAAACAAGTGATGCATTGTGGGGTAAGGGGAGTGGTTGGGGGAAGGGGGGCCAGTTTGGAATGAGGGGGAAACACGGCTATGTGGGGTGGGGGTGTGATTCCAAGAATCACATCCCCACCCCAAATGTTTTGTTTTTGTGTGTTTTAGTATATATAATTGTTTGCTTTTTATTTTTAAAGTGATTTTTTTAATGTTTGATTTTTTAATTTATTAAATTGTGACGTTTTTAATTTTTTTTCTTATAAGTGTTTTTTAACTTTAAATCCATCTCTATTTCATTATATTATATACAGGAAAAATTTACAACAATCTTTAGTGTTAATGTTTAAGCCATTATTATAGATGTTTGCATTTCATTAGATAACAATAACATAATCCAAGATCACTGAGAAATACACAATCACAAGAGACAACATTTATCCTGGGAAACCCTTTAGGGGAAGAAAACCAAAAAAAAATCCCTTAATATAGATAGCCAATACAATGCCAAGAGATCTCTATGCTAAAACATAAAGTCCTCTCCAAGATATGCGCCACTCTCTCTCTCCTTTGCCGGTAACAGATCAGAACTTGTCTCTCAAACTGAACAAGTGAGTTATATCCAAGTGAGGCGCTAGACTCCTTTATTTATACGAGTCTGGCACGTGTGAAGTGTCTCTTCACTGGTAGGGCCAACTTCTCCAATTGGGTGGGTAAACCCACCTTTATTATATTTCTGGGTCTTCTTATTAACTGCTGGGGCCGACTTCTTATTCTGCCTATTATAATTGTCTGTTGACCAATCCGCAAAAGGGGATTTGGTCCTATTACAATAACTGACATGATCAATCCACAATGGGGATTGATATTATGAATAATATATCAATAATAATAAGAATACTCTTTGCAGTTACAATATTTCAACACTCCCTCTTAACAAGAAGGGCATTCTTCAGCAACATCATGTGAGAGAGAGAGGACAACATCACCAACAACATCAAGTGGGAGGACAACATCATCAATATCATCTTGGTTGGTGTATCTATAAATCATCGAAAGTTTTCTTCATCGACAACATCATCATTCTCAAAGGAATGCCATCATCATCTGCATCAATATGTATTAGTATAAAAACTAATACATCATCATCATCATAGCACAAAGCGGGCTCATCACAATACAAGACTGGATTTACGTCACAACTGTCAAGTCGGAAGCTCAGTATTTGTCTCATCTCATCGTCTTGCTTTATGTCACAACACTCAAGCTGAAAGCAAGATACTTGTCCTACTTTACGTCACAACCATCAGGTTGGAAGCAAGATACTAGACTGGCTTTACATTACAGCTATCTAGCCGGAAGATCAGTACTAGTCTCATCATATCATCTTGCTTTACGTCTGACAGCTTGGTCAGAAGCAAGGATCATCTCTTCTTTCTTTACGTCTGACAACTCGGTCAGAAGCAAGGAACATCTCTTCTTGCTTTACGTCTGACAACTCGGTCAGAAGCAAGGTACACATCTCATCTTGCTTTACGTCTGACAACTCGGTCAGAAGAAAGGAACATCTTGCTTTATGTCTGACAACTAGGTCAGAAGCAAGGAACACATCTCATCTTGCTTTATGTCTGACAACTCGGTCAGAAGCAAGGAACATCTTGCTTTACGTCTGACCACTAGATCAGAATCAAGGAACACATCTCATCTTGCTTTACGTCTGAAAATTAGGTCAGAAGCAAGGAATATCATCACATCTTGCTTTACGTTTGACAGCTAGGTCAGAAGCAAGGAACATCATCACATCTTGCTTTACGTCTGGCAGCTAGGTCAAAAGCAAGGAACATCATCACATCTACTCCCCCTTTCGAGGAAGGTCATTTCAGACTATACCAAGCTTATCTTGGAAGTACTCAAACTTTACACGAGATAGAGGCTTGGTCAACATGTCAACAACTTGTTCATCCGTGCTAATGTACTGGAGCTTCAAGGCTCCTCTCTGTACCATGTCACAGATGTAATGATAGCGTATCTCTATGTGCTTCGACCTATTGTGGAATACATGATTCTTTGTCATCTTTGTGCATCTCTGGTTGTCACATAGAATCACGGTTGCTCTCATTTCCAAGTCAAATAGGTCGGTCAGCAACTTTCGAAGCCATATAGCTTCGCATCTAGCAGAACATGCAACAATGTATTCCGCTTCCGCTATGCTGAGAGCAATACTAGATTGCTTCCTACTCTGCCACGAGATCATAGTTGATCCCAAACTGAAACAACATCCTGAAGTGTTTTTCCTGTCAGAAACACTTCCTGCCCAATCTGCATCAGTATATCCATTCAATGTGAAATCATGGTCTCCATCATAGCTGAGACCATAATCTATTGTACCTTTGAGGTACCTCATCACATGTTTTGCAACCACTAAGTGAACACGTCTGGGTTCTACTAGAAACTGACTCAAGGTGTTCATGGAAAAACAAATGTGTGGTCTGGTGTTCGTCAGGTACATCAGGGATCCAATAATATGTCTATACAGTGTGGCATCAATCAATTCTGACGACGTATCGACCAACAACTTCAGCTTCGCTTCCATGGGTGTATTCATGGGCTTGCATTCCAGCATGTCAAATCTCTTTAAGATTTTGACCGTGTACTTCCCTTGGTTAAGGAAGATCCTCTCAGGACTCTGCCATACCTCAAGACCTAAGAAATAATGCATTATGCCAAGGTCTTTCATTTCAAATTCCGAGGCAAGTCTCTTTTTACATTCAACGATGAAATTTTCTTCTCCAGTTAAGAATAAGTCATCCACATATAGCAGTAAAATTACTGGCTCATTATCCATAATTTTGAAGTAGAGATTTGAGTCTGCTTTACTTTTGGTAAAGCCTAAGCTCGTCAAAAAACTATCTATACGGCCATACCAATCTCTAGGAGCTTGCTTCAATCCGTATAAGGCTTTCTTCAATCTGCAGACATGAGACCTCCTGTCTTCAACCTCAAATCCTTGACGTTTCTCTATACACTTCTTCTTCGATGACACCATTTAGGAAAGCTGTCTTCACGTTCATCTGGTGCAACTTCCACTTCATCTTAGTTGCAAGAGCTATGATGGTCCTGATCGAAGTGTATCTGACCATAGGAGCGAATGTATCTTCATAGTCAATGCCTTCCTTCTGGGAAAAGCCACGAGCAACAAATCTTGCTTTATACTTCTCAATACTTCCATCAAGAACATGTTTTATTTTGAATATCCATCTGGAGGATACCACATCTTTATTCTTTGGTTTTGGAACTATTTCCCATACTTCGTTCTTCATTATGGATTGGTATTCTTCTGTCATGGCATCTGCCCATTCTTTCCTTTGAATGGCTTCTTCAAAACAGGTAGGCTCCTCTTCTAGGAGGTCACACATCAAAGCCGTATAACTGGAGAATGGCTTTGGTCTTTTCACCTGTCTCGTGGTTCCTTGGGGAACACGATACTTCTCTCCATCTTGAATAAGATCTCTAGCCCAGGCTGGCTTTCTTTTATGGATGATCGTCATCTGAGGAGGTTCTTGTACTTCTACTATATCATGGTCTTCTAGAAGTTCCTCATCAAGGGAAGTTACAACTTCCCTCTCTGGTTCTGCAGCTCTGGGAACCTCCCTCATTGTAGTATGGGTTTTTACGAGTTCCTCTTCATATACCTCTTCAAGCTGACATATTTTAGATTTCTTGAGTGCTTCATCTTCATCAAAGGTCACATCCCTGCTGATCTCAATGTGATGTTGACTTGGTATATAGATCCTGAAGGCCTTGGAAACCTCACAGTATCCCACAAATATTCCCTTCTTTCCTGAAGGGTCCAACTTGTTTCTCTTTTCTTTAGGTATATGAATAAACACTGGACAACCAAATATTTTGAGTGATCATCAATAAATGATACATAATATACATACCCGCTAATGGAGGATGATGGCATTGGGCCACACACATTTGAATGGATGAGTTCTAGGACTCCTTCTGTCTTGCTGTCCCTCTTCGGAAAATGGTTCTTGATATTCTTCCCTTGTGCACATCCATTGCATACGCCTTTATGGTCACCTTTGAGTTCTGGTAAACCTGTGACCTCTTTGCATATGTATGGTAGCGCCTTGTAGTTTATGTGGGCTAATCTTCTATGCCAAAGTTCACATGAGTTTTCAATGGCATGGGTCATATCAACCTCTGAGTGACCCTTTAATTTATACAAGCCATTTTCTTCATTGCCAATGACGATTGCTTCATTTAAGGTTTCTCCCTTAGTCCACATAATAACTTCTCCATCTATAAAGGCATCTCTGAAGCCTTTCTTCTCTAAAGCTGAAATGGAGAGTAGGTTCTTCTTCAAGCCTGGTACATATAGTACGTCCTTCATTTTTAGTGAATTCCTTGAATTCAGTTTATGGTTTGATTCTCCCACTCCCTTGATGAGATACTGATAATCATCACCAAGTGTCACTTTCTAAGAAAACTTTTTCTCTCAGATACAAGAGAGAATATTTCTTTGTCCTGTCATGTGCTTGGATGCACCACTATCAATGAGCCAAGAGTCCTCTCCAGGTGTTACAGATCCTGAGAGGGTTGAAATCAACACATGGTCTTTGATATCTTCTCTCATCATCTTTGCGGGTGGCTCTTCGTCTTCGGCTACATGGGCATGAAGCCTCTTTTGTTTTCTCTTGTATTCTTCTCGTTTGGCTGGACAAAACTTCGCAATGTGTCCCATCTTGTCACAATGATAGCATTGTACAGATGAGTAGTCTCTTTCCTTTCATTGTCCTTTCTTCTGAAATCTCCTTGGATGAGATTCCTTATGATTGAATTTATTTGATTATTGAGGCTCTTTATGAGTCTCCTTTTGGAAGTAGGGTTTCTTCCTTCCTCCTTTGGTGTGAGTATCCAGGGCTTGATCATCATCCCTTGCTAGTAACACTTCCTGATTTGTTACTCTTGTTTCTTCTTGGATGCATTCTTCCCATAGGCCGTCGAACTTCAGTTTCTCCTTTCTGGCACATATCATCTGGATGAAAGCATCCCAAGGTCTTGTGAGACCATTTAGGGCCATCATTATAAGTTCATCTTTGTCTATGGTATCTCCAATAGCTTCTAGCTGTTCTTTGAATTCTGAGATTCTGGAGAAATATTCCTGAATCATTTCTCCTTTCTGCATCCTTGTATTCTTCAGTTGGGTTCTGAGATTCATCTTCCGGTTTATGTTCTTCCCTTCATATAGTTTGGTCAAGGCATCAAACATTTCTTTCGGGGTCTTCTTAGATGACACATAAGGGATTAGATGGTCTTTGATTGAATCTGCAATGATTCTTTTGGCCCTTATTGTGTCCTTTTGATGCTTTGCTTTTTCTGCAACATCTTCGGGTTCCAATAATTCTTCCTTGACGAATCTTGCTAGATCATTCTCTTCAAGAATGAGGCCAATTCTATACTTCCAGGCACGGAAGTTTTCCACTCCTTCTAACTTGTCAACAAGCTTAATGCTTGCAAACATCTTTACCTGGAGCTAGGAAAATGACCAAAAAATGAAAGTGCTCACAAAATTTGAACTTACCAGGAGATGCGCTTGGCTGAGGCGAGCTTCCTGGTGTGTTTCGATCTGAGAAAATCCAACTTTTGCCCCTTCAAATCTGACTTGCGGATTTTTGGACTGGTGCTTCTTGTACCTCTGGTACTCTGGTACTTCTGGTACTGGTTTTCTGGTACTTTCTGGTACTTTGTGAAACTAGGGTTTCACTTTCCGGGAGATCCAGCCACTGAAAAGGTGCGCTGATGATGCAAAATTGATCCTTTGGGGTGGGCTCAACTTTCTAGATAGTTTTAGGGCTGAAAAGATTCACTTTTGAAAAGCCCTAATTTGCAAGCACTGCAACAGTGACGTTTTTCGTCTTGTGAAATATGCTTCCTTCAGCTTGGCTCTGAAACCATGTTAATGTTTAAGCCATTATTATAGATGTTTGCATTTCATTAGATAACAATAGCATAATCCAAGATCACTGAGAAATACACAATCACAAGAGACACAACATTTATCTTGGGAAACCCTCTAGGGGAAGAAAACCCAACAAAACTTCCTTAATATAGATAGCCAATACAATGCCAAGAGATCTCTATGCTAAAACATAAAGTCCTCTCCAAGATATGCACCACTCTCTCTCTCCTTTGCCGGTAACAGATCAGAACTTGTCTCTCAAACTGAGCAAGTGAGTTATATCCAAGTGAGGCGCTAGCCTCCTTTATTTATACAAGTCTGGCACGTGTGAAGTGTCTCTTCACTGGCAGGGTTGACTTCTCCAACTGGGTGGGTAAACCCACCTTTATTATATTTATGGGTCTTCTTATTAACTGCTGGGGCCGACTTCTTATTTTGCCTATTATAATTGTCTGTTGACCAATCCGCAAAAGGGGATTTGGTCCTATTACAATCACTGACATGATCAATCCACAATGGGGATTGATCCTATGAATAATATATCAATAATAATAAGAATACTCTTTGCAGTTACATTATTTCAACATTTAGTAGGGGTCTGTCTCAAGGGAAGCTAGAGCCCCTACTAGGAGAAAGTCATCATATCTTTCCATAACAACCTTAAAAACCTCATCATATTTGTCCATAACAACATAACTAATTGCCTGTAATTGTCCATACTATTAAAGAAATTAAAAAACCAGATACCAAGCATGTGGATTTTGGGCCCTATTCTCCACAAATGCCTCCAACAATGGATTGGTCTCCATGTCCTTTTCCTGAGTAGTTCTATATGAATGAGAATATTCATCAAGGAGAATGGGATTTGCTTGATTTCCCTCTGAATTAGAGGTCTCTCCTGCTGCTTAGAAGTATCTTTGCTTCATTTTCAACATGTGAGATTGATATTCCAATTCCGAAAAACACATTGCAAATAGCCTCAAACTTTCCTTAAAAAATCTTGCTTGTATGAAGGATGTCTATTGATCCTCCATTTTATTCTCTAGGGCTTGGGAAACTAGATTTTTGACCAACCAATAGGTCCCTACAAGCTTAAAAAACTCCGTGTTTGAAGTTTGTGAATAAACTAGGTCTTTTACCCATCCCCAAATTTCCTACACGATTCGTGCTTCAGAGAGGGCCTGTAGTTTGGTCTTGACAACCTTCTCCACCTCCTCAACTTCTTGTTTAGCAAGTGTTGAGACTTTCCCCTTGAAGAATTTCTCAGTGTCCCAGGCTTCGCCTATTGCTTTGGAGGAAAGAAGCAAATCCCTCGAGGTCGAGGCCCGTCCAGACATCACTTGGGTCTTCCTTTTACGAGCACCCCCATCCTTGATTGAGCTACGAACCATCCTGTCTTGATCCATATTTACGAGGGAAAACAATGAAATACATAAATAAAACATAAACACAAAGATACAGTAATACTCGATTTCTATTAAACACTGAAATATGCACAATGTAAAAGAAAATACAGAGTGAAATGAACTCGCTAGAATGGTGGTAGATTATCTCTGAGAAGATATGTGACGACTATGCGATTTCGCAAGAAGATGATTACAATGAGACTCCAAAGACCCTTTTACCATAAAACATAAATGAGAAAACCCTAAACATCCAAAACTCTAACCTCAGAAGATGAAATACTAAAAGGTTTGTGGGCCCCAATAGAGGTAGTCAATACGTCAACTTCCATAGGGCATAAATTTTGCATGCAACCTCCATTTGGGACGTTCGATACCTCGCTGGAAAGGTCTATCCGAGTACACATTTTTAACAACCCAATACATGCCTCCATAGTTTATTCAATACATAAAAAAATGTCGTTTAGGGCCTCAAAACGACCTTGAAAGTTTGGGACCCGAAAAATTGTAGAAAAACTGCCAAAATGGAAACTGTATGTTAATCCAGTGGAATATGTGGGCTACCATCGATGTCCACCTGGACCATTCCTCCCCTCTTAGGAAAGAATAGTCTCCATTACGTTGAGTGACCCTATCAAATGAGAAAATTTCCACTGAACCCAATGCTTGGTGAGCCACTTGCTTTGTGTAATAGCTGCCCTGCTTTGACTACCCGATAGAGTTGGATATTCTGTTGTCTGGTGTCCTTAACATGTGTTTCCATGATCTGATCAATGGTTTCGTATTCCATGCAGTCAAGGTTTAACTCTGTAGGTGTCAGCTGCTCTGCCACCTCTGATGTGTCTAGTAGTGGTGAAAATATGCCCGAAGGAGGTCCACATTGAAAATTGGGTGTAATCCAAGGAAGGGGGGAATACTCAAAAACATTGTTGCCCACATCCTTGGTGATTGTGTAAGGTCTATAGAAAAGTTGTCACAACTTTCAGTGGGGTCCTGTAAGGTGTTCTTTCTACAAATGCAACCAAGCCTTGTCGCCTACCTGAAACTTGTGGGGAACTCGATGTTGATCATAGTGTTTCTTGTACTTAACATTGACTTTCTACAAAATAGCATGGACCTGTTGGCGGATGTGCTGAATCCGTTCAATGAATTTGGTGGCCTTGTCAGCTTCAAATAGAGCATGGGGTGATTCTACCTGTGTAGATTCAAGGGGCATTTCTACATCAATGGGGCCTAATGGTCGAAATCCTAGGCCCACTTGAAAAGGGTTATGGCCGATCGAGATATGGAATGCTCTGTTGTATCTGTGTTGGACATAAGAAAGGATCTCATACCATGTGCGTGGATGCTTGGAGTTGTACATACACAAGAGATGTACTATCATCCTATTGATGACCTCTGTTTGTTCATCAATTTGAAGGTGGAAGGTAGTGGATTTGGTGAGTTTGGTGTCCAACAACAACCAGAGGCTCAACTAAAATGTGCTCAAGAATATGATCTCTCGATATGATATGATGGTCTGTGGTAGTACGAAGTGTACCCATACATGCTCGAAGAAGAGCTTGGCGGTGGCCTCTGCTGTGATACTCTTCTTGCAAGCGGTCAAAATGGCCATCTTGGAGAAGCAATCAACAATCACGAATACAAAATCATTGCCATGCTTGGAGGAGGGGAGACTTGACATGTAGTCCATTGAGATGGATTCCCAAAGCCGTCAGGAGTAGGCAGAGGGGTGTACAACCCTTTTTTTAATGGTTTTCTTGACAATGGAAGGCAGTGCATGATCTGATATACTTACTAACATCTTGTTGAAGCTTCAACCAATAGAAATAATTCTATAGTATTTCCATTGTCTTCTCCAGGCCAAAGTGTTCTGCCACCCGACTTCAGTGGGATTCCCAAATCAACTTCACATGCTCACTTGAAGGAACACAGAGATGACCTGGATGACATAGTAGTTCATCCTGAATATGTAAGTCGGAAATGACCATGCCCGTTCCTAACATTTGGTAGGTCGTAGTGTAGTCTTGATCATTGACATAGAGTTGGGACCACTTGGAGGTCTTATGCCTTCAAGAATCGAACACCGTGGTTAGTGCTGCAACTGGAGATCAAATGAGGCAGTTAGCAACATGATTGGTGCTCTCTTTCTTATACTTAATGTTGAGGGGAAACTGTTGCAAGTATGTGGACCACTTTTGATGGTGATCATTTTGAAATTTTCCTTGTGTCTGCATGAACTACAAAGGTTCGTGATTCGTATGGATGACTGTCTCCTTCTCTAGAATGTGATGCTTCCATTGGTGGCATGATTGTATGATGACATACATTTTTTTGTCATAGGTGGGGTACTCACGGATGACCTCTGAGAGTGTCTCATTATGATAGGCCACTGGATGACCGTGCCGAGTGATATTGACACCAACAACATAATCAAAAGATTGGTCTCAATCTCAAATGGTTGTTGCAGATTGGGTAAGGCGAGCACCGGGGATGAGCATAAGCGATGTTTCAGATTATTAAAAGATTTTTCATGTGATCTACCCCACACAAATTTAGATTTGCAACCACCCTTGGTCACTTGGTTGAGATCCCATGCGATATGAGAGAACCCCAATATGAATTTACGATAGAATTTGGCAAGCCCTAAGAAGATCTGATGCTTGGTTAGTGTTGTCGGGTCTGGTCAGTCACGAATGACTTGGATCTTGGTTGAATCGACATGCACACCATGTTCATCTACAATGTCTTTGAGGTATTGGACCTTGTTCATGTGAAATGAACATTTCTCTCAGTTAACATATAACTTGTGTTGCCATAGAGTGTGGAGGACCCGATGAATGTGCTGCAAGTGTTCTGCACAACTCTTGCTGAAAACGAGGATGTCATCTAGATATACAACCACAAAGTAATTGGTGGAGGGACAAAAGATGTTGTCCATCAACCTCGTGAAGGTGTTTGGGGCATTCGTTAAGGCAACGGGCATGACCAACAACTTGAAAATACCTTCTTTAGAGTTGAAAGCGGTCTTCCATACATCAATGTGTTCTATGGGGACTTGGTGTTTGCCGGACTTCAAATCAATCTTACTAAAGTACTTGGACCCCTTGAGCTGGTCGAGAAGGTCATCAATTCGAGGAATTGGGTACTGATTCCTGATTGTGATTTTTTTCATAGCTGAATAATTAATACAAAGTTTCCAGGTCTCGTTTTCTTCTGTACGAGCACGATTAGTCTTCCGCAGGGTGAGGAGCATGGTCAAATGTGTCCCTTTCGGGTCAGCTCTTGGATCTAGCGCTTGATTTCTTCATTTTCTAGGAGAGAGCTCCGATACACTGGCCGGTTAGGAAAAGGTGTTCCAGGAGATAGCTCAATTGAATTCTTGACCTTACAGTGTAGAGGCACCCTGGTAGGTGAGGTGAAGATGTCTCGATATTCATCCACGACTTTGTCCACTTGCTTTTGCTGCGTAGAGGAGCCTTTTGCAGAGGCCATGAATGTGGTCATGACATTCCATTCACTTTGAGAGCGAATCATGAAGAGGAAAAATTTCCCAGTGCAGGAGATGACCTTCCTGCACTACTTAGCTGAGACCAAAGAAATTGCGGTACTTGGAGCTACCTCTAGGATCCTGTAAAATTGTCTGCCTATAGTAAAAATGACACTATGAGGTTTAGACTCATATACAACATGATGTTTCCACATATATGGATGGTCCAAAAGAACATCACAAAATTCAAGTGGGGAAACATCACACAATACCTCATCCTTGAAGGGATTGATGCCATAGAGTAGATGACACTGTTGATTGATGCATAGATCTTGTCATTGGCTAAGCCACATGATGTTGTCGACAACTCCTTCCGTTTCATGAACTATATTGAGATGAGTTTCTTTTGGCTTCCGTTATCAACAATGAAATGTAGTGGAGCACCCTTCACCACATTTTCAAGTGAAAAATGTGTTCACCTTCCTCTGACTCTTCTGGTTCGTTTGGATGGATCTTGGTGGTGGTGATTGTGGCATTGGGTTCCACATCAATGACCCGCTTCGTCTTGTCTGGCTCCGAATCTGAGTCAGAGCCTAGATATGACTCTGAGGCTTTCAACTCAGCGACCAATCACTTATTTGATCAACATTCATTGTTGCTGTGTCAGGGGATTTTATGGAATTCACACTTCCCAATGTCTTTCTTCGTCTTCCCATTACTCTTTTTTGTTTGCGGCTTATACTGGTTGTCCTGTGGTTTTCCATCCTTGCTTTGTCGTTTTTCTGTGTGTTGGGGCTTCATTTTCTTGACTTTTGTTGTGATGCATTCACAAATCTAAATTCTTGCTTATTCATCTGCTTAAATTTTTGCTCGATTTTGATAACACATCGATAAGCGGCTCCCAATGAAGAGATGTGAAGAAAATCCATTTATGTTTGGATGCACTTGTGTAGGGTCCGCATATAATTTTAGAACCAAATGCCACTCAGAGTCTCTGATACCTAGCTTGGTGCGCAAGGTATGGAAGGTATTTGTGAACTTTGACACTGTTTGATCCTTGTCACGAAAGAGTGTGGTCCATCTCATGAAATGGTTGTTGTAGTTTCCAACAAGGTAATATTGTTCCTTGATGGCATGCATAAAAGTGTCCTAAGTGGGCTTGGCCCCAAATATTCCAGACTCCTTTGTGTAGTTTTTTTCACAACGAGTCTCTCACCAATGTTTGACATGGGGGATTTCCTTAAGGAGCACAAAGGTGATGTTTTCTCTATTGGAGAAATTGTGGACAGAGAAATAACCTTCTAGTAGATTTAACCACTTTTCCAAAGAATATGCATCTATCTGACCTTCAAATATGAGAATATCAAAATTAATTTGTACCTTGAAGGGGACGACGCCTCCAAAGTGGAGGCTTGACGAAGATGCCTCTATTGTTGTCGGCAACTGCCGGAGGATTTGGGAAAAATGATCTATCATCTCGTTCCTCTACTTTGCGAGGACTTCCACGAGAAACAACTTAATCTGATCTCATGCTTCCTTGTCTCTATGTTCCTTTTCCATGGGTGGCTTTCAGGGTCGACGATGACTGTCTTCCAAAGGTTCAACCAGTTTAAGTCCCAATACATGATACCTTGACCTCGTTGGGGACATGCACAAAGAAAAAAATAAAGAGAAGATCGCTCTGATACCACTGATCTAGATTTATAAGGGAACAAAATGAAACACATAGATAAGATAGAAACACATAAACACAATAATATTCAATTTCTATTAAAGACTGAAATATGCAGACACTGTAAAATAAAATACATAGTGAAATGAACTCGCTAGAATGGTGGTAGCTTATCTTTAAGAAGATATGTGACAACTACGTGCATTCACAAGAATGTTATTACAATGAGGCTCTCAAGGCCTTTTTAACATAAATAAAACCCTAAACATCCAAAAACCTAACCTTGGAAGATGAAACACTACAAGTTTTGTGGGCCTTGATGGGGTAGTTGATACTTCAACTTCCCTAGGGCATAACTGAATACAATATCCGTTTGGGGTGCTTGATACCTCACAGAAAAAGTGTAGTCAAAGAGTACACATTATGAACGACCCAATACATGCCTCCAACATCTATTGGGCACTTCCACATTAATTTTTTTTAGCTTAGGGTCTCAAAACGACCTCGGAATTTTGGGACTAGAAAAAATGTAAAAAAACTACCAAAGTGGAAACTATATGTTAATATAATGGAACAGGTGGGAGGCCACTGATGTCCACCTGGAATAGTCCTCCCCCCTTAGGAAGCAATGGTTTTCATTGCATTGAGTGCCCCCATCAAATGATAAAATTTATGCTGAACTTGATGCTTGGTGGACCACTTTCCTTGGTGTAGTAACTGTCCTTCTTTGAAAACCCAATTGAGTTGGATATCCTGTTGGTGGGTGCCCTTAACTTGTGTGTCCATGCTCTAATAAATGGCTACCTATTCTATGGAGTCAGGGTTGAGATTTGTAGGTGTCAGTTGCTCTGCCACCTCTGATGTGTCCAATAATGGTAAAAAATATGGCCGAAGGAGGTCCACATTGAATATTGGGTGTAATCAAAGGAAGGGGGAAAAACTTAACTCAAAATCATTGTTTCCTAATTCCTTGGTGATTGTGTAAGGTCCATAGCAAAGTGGTCGCAGCTTTCAGTGGGGTCCTATAATGTGTTCTTTCTGCAAATGAAACCAAACCTTGTCATCTACCTGAAACTTGTGGGGAACCTGGTGTTGATCATGACATTGCTTGTACTTATCATTGAGTATCTACAAAATATAATGGACCTATTGGCAGATGTGTTGAATCTGTTTGATGAATTTGATGGCCTTGTCAACCTTAGATGGAGCATGGGGAGATTTTTCCTGTGTGGATGCAAGGGGAACTGTGACATCAATGGGGCCCAATGGTTGAAAGGCTAGGTCGACCTGAAAAGGGATGTGTTCGATCGAGATATGGAGTGCTCTATTGTAGCCATGTTAGACATAAGGAAGGCTCTCATCCCATGTGCATGGATTCTTGGAGTTGTACATGCGCAATAGATGAACGATCATCCTTTTGACGACCTCTATTTGTCCATTAAATTGAGGGTGGAAGACAGTGGATTTGGTGAATTTGGTGTCCAACAACAACTAGAGGCTTGACTAGAACGAGTTCAAGAATCTATTGTCCTGATATGATACAATGGTGTGTGATAGTCTGAAGTGTTCCCATACACGCTCTAAGAAGAGCTTGACGATAGCCTCTGCTGTGATACTATTCTTGCAAGCAATCAAAATGACCATCTTAGAGAAGCGATCAACAACCACGAATACACAGTCATTTCCATGCTTGGTGGAGGGGAGACATTGCATGTAGTCCATCGAGATGGATTCTCAAGGCCCATCGGGAGTAGGTAGAGGGGTGTACAACTCTTGTTTTTTAATGGTTGGCTTGACAATGGAAGGAATTTCACGATATGATATACTTACTAACATCCTGTCAAAGTTTTGACCAATAGAAATACTTTTGTAGTACTTCCACTGTCTTCTCCATGCCAAAGTGTCATGACACCCGACTTTAGCGGGATTCCCAAATCATCTTCGCACACTTGATTGAAGGAATGCAGAGATGACCTGGATGACATAAAAATCCATCATAAAGATGCAAGTTGGTAGGGACCGCGCCTGTTACTAACATATGGTAAGTTGTAGCGAAGTTAGGATCACTGACATAAAGTGGAGACCACATGGAAGTCTCGTTCCTGCAAGAGTCGAGCACCGTGATTAGTGCTGCAACTGGAGGTCGACTGAGGTAGTGAGCTAGAGATTGGTGCTCCCTTTCTTACACTTAATGTTGAGGTGGAAATTTTATAAGTATGTGGACCACTTTTGATGACGATCATTCTACAATTTTCCTTGTGTCTGCATGAACTATAGAGGCTTGTGATCTATATGGATGACCGTATCCTTCCCTATAATGTAATGCTTCCATTGGAGTTAGGATTGTATGATGGAATACATTTCTTTGTCATAGGTGGGGTAATCATGGATGACATCTGAGAGTGTTTCACTATGATAGGCCACTGGATGATCGTCCTGAGTGAGAACGACACCAAAAACATAATCCGAAGCATCGACCTCAATCTCAAATGATTGTTCCAGATTGGGTAAGGAAAGCAGTGGGGCTGAGCATAAGTGATGTTTCAAATCGTAAAAATCTTTCTGCTGTGGTCTTCCCCGCATAAATTTGTCTTTGCAACCACCTTTGGTCACTTGGATGAGAGCCGAAGTGATATGGGAGAACGCTAATACAAATTTGTGATAGAAGTTGGTAAGGCCTAAGAAGCTCCGAAGCTTGGTTAGTGTTGTCTGGGCTGGCTAGTCACGAATGACTTGGATCTTGGCTGGATCGACATGAACACCATGCTCATCTACAATGTATCTAAGGTATTGGACCTTGTTCATGTTGAAGGAGCATTTCTCTAAGTTAACATATAACTTGTGTTGCCGTAGAGTGTGGAGGACCTGCTGAATGTGCTGCAAGTGTTCTTCCCAACTCTTTCTGAAGATGAGGATGTCATATAGATATACAACAACAAAGGAATTGGTGAAGGGATGAAATATGTTGTATCAACCTCATGAAGGTGGCTGGGGAATTCGTTAAGCCAAAGGGCATGACCAACCACTCGAAATTACCTTCTTTAGACTTGAAAGCGGTCTTCCATACATCACTGTGTTCTATGGGGACTTGGTGGTAGCCAAAATTCATATCAATCTTACTAAAGTACTTGGCCCCCTTGATATGGTCAAGAAAGTCATCAATTCAGGGAATTGGGTACCGATTCCTGACTGTGATTTTTTTCAGATCTCAATAATCAATACAAAGTCTCCAAGTCCCCTTTTTCTTTTGTACGAGCACGATTGGGCTTCCATAGGGTGAGGATCTTGGTCGAATGTGCTCTTTTTGGAGAAACTCTTGGATCTGGCACTTGATTTACTCATTTTCCAAGAGAGAGTGTCGATACAATGGTCTGTTAGGCTTAGGAATTCCTGGAGTTATCTCAATTGAATGATTTACCTGACAGTGCAGAGTTACCTTGGTTGGTGAGGTGAAGATGTCCCGATACTCTTCCACGACTTTGTCCACTTGCTTCTAATACGTAGAGGAGCCCTATGAAAAGGCCATGGATGTGGCCACGACCTTCCATTCACTTTGAGAGTGAATCATGAAGAGGAAAAATTTTCCAGTGTGGGAGATGACCTGCACTGCTTAGCTGAGACCAAATAAATTGCCGCAGTTGGAGCTACCTTTGGGTTCCTGTACAATTGTCTTCCCACTGTAAAAATGACACTACGAGGTCTAGAATTATATACAACATGATGTTTCCACATATATAGCTTGCATAAAATAACATCACAAACTTCAAGTGGTGCAACATCACTCAATACCTCATCCTTGAAGGGCTTGATGCCAGAGGGTAGGCGACACTGTTGGTTGATGCATAGATCTATTCATTGGTTGAGCCACCCGATGTTGTACAACTTTGGATGTGGTGTTGTCTACAACTCCAACCACTTCAAAACTTCTGCTGATATGAGGTTTTTTTGTCTTCCGTTATCAACAATGAAATGTAGTGGAGCACCCTTCACCCAAATCTGCGAGTGAAAAAGGCGCTCACCTTCGTCTGACTGTTCTGGTTTGTTTGGATGGATATTGGTGGTGGCGAATGTGGCACTGGGTTTTGCATCAATGATCTTCTTCGCCTTATCTGGCTCTGAATCATAGTCAAAATATGGATCTAACTCTAAGGATTTCATCTCGGCCGCCAATGACCGCTTCGAACAACATTCATCAGTGTTGTGCCAGAGGATTTTATGGAATTCACACCACTTCCCAGTGTCTTTCTTCGTCTTTCCATTACCATTCTTTGTTTGCGGCTTAGACGGGTTGTCATGCGATTGTCCATCCTTGATTTGTCCCTTGTCCTGTGTGCTGGGGATGCCTTTGCCTGACTTTTGTTGTGATGCATTTGCAATTCCAAATTCCTGCTTATTCCTCTGCTTAAAGTTTTGCTCGATTTTGACAACATATTGATAAGTGGATCCCAATGACAAGATTTTCAAAAACTCCATTTATGTTTGGATGTACTTGTGTAGGGCCCCACGGTATTTTAGAACCAGATTCCACTTGGAGTCTTTGATACCTATCTTGGTGCGCAAGGTATGGAAGGTATTTGTGAACTCTGGCACTTTGTGATTGCTCTTCTGACGAAGTGTGGTCCATCTCGTGTATTGGTCATCATAGTTTCCAACATGGTAATATTGTTCCTTGATAAAATCCATAAAAGTGTCCCAAGTGGGATTGAACCCAAATATTCTAGACTCCTCTGTGGAGTTTTTCTCACAGTAAGTCTCCCACCAATGTTTGACATGGGGGACCGCATTAAGGAGTGCAAATGTGATCTTTTCCCTATTGAAAAAAATGTGGACAGAGAAATAACCTTCTAGTAGATTTAACCACTTTTCCAAAGCATCCGCATCTATCTCACCTTCAAATATGGGAATATCAAAATTAATTTGTACCTTGAAGGGGGCGACGCCTCCAAAGTGGCCACTTGACAAAGATGCCTATGTTTTTGTCGGTAACCATCGAAGGATTTGGGAAAACTGATCCATCATCTCATTCCTCTATTTTGTGAGGACTTCTGTGAGCAAAAAAAAATAGGATCTCCCACTAGGTCATCTCTCTATTCCTCTGCAGTGGGCGGTCGTCGGGGTCGATGAGGATGGTCTTCCAAAGGTTCAACCAGTTCAAGTTCCAATTCCCGATACCCTGACCTCATTGGGGACATGCACACAGAAACAAATAAAGAGCAGTCCACTTCGATACCACTGATTCAAATTTACGAGGGAACAAAATGAAACAAAAAAATAAGACATAAACAGATAAACATAGTAATACTCGATTTCTATTAAAAACTGAAATATGTTGACATTGTAAAATAAAATACAGAGTGAAATGAATTCAATAGAATGGTGGTAGCTTATCTCTGAGAAGAGATGTGACAACTATGCACATTTGTAGGAAGATGATTACAATGAGGCTCCCAAGGCCTTTTTATCATAAAACATAAATGGAAAAACCCTAAAAATCCAAAACCCTAACCCCAGAAGATGAAACACCAAAATATTTGTGGGCCTCAATGGTGGTAGTTGATACGTCAACTTCCCTAGGGTGTAACTTTTGCATACAATCTTTGTTTGTGGTGCTCGATACCTCATTGGAAAGATCTAGTTGAAGAATACATATTTCAAACGACCCAATATAGGCCTCCAAGATCTATTAGGCGCTACCACGTCAAAAAATGTCATTTAGGGCCTTAAAACGACTCCAAAAGTTTGGGACCCGAAAAATTATAGAAAAACTGCCAAAATGGAAACCGTATGTTGAGCTAGTGGAATAGGTGGGCGACCACTGATGTCCACCTAGATCATGTCCATAGAAGACTCCCTCACAAGATAACAATTAGATGACATAGACAATGCCTTGAACCAGAGGGTGAAGTACTAGGATGAGAGAGCCAAATGGAGGCAGTTGACTCCCTAGAGTGTCCCCCCAACCTCACCGACAAAGCTAAACTCAAGTCCAAAAGTAGACCAGAATTCCCCCAATAAAATCAAGAAAACACTACAGAGAAAACATCATAAGAACAAAGGGTAGAGTAACAAATTACCTGGAGCCAACGATGAGAAGAAACCTCGAAGCAACTAGTTCCTCTCCCAACACATGTTCCTCCATTCGAGCATAAGAAGAGTAGGGTAGAAAAACACTTAACTCATGTTACCATATGAAGGATTCTCATCCCAACTCATATCATCACCATACCTGAAACTGCTCGACTCCTCCTCTTCAAATTATCATCACATTGTTCCTCCCCTATACTTCATCACCTCAAGAAGCCCAGGCCAATCACAAACCCATAGGTCACCTTGTTGTACCAACACCCATAATCTCCATAAAAAACCATCATATCAACATTTGGAAGAGAGTAGAGCGTACTCCTCCCTACTACTCTTTCCATCTCCCAGTCGTTAAGATCATCCTGCTCGACCCATGATGGGCTATGAATGCATGGCGAAGTGGCGATCGAATGACACGTTTGAGCCCCACTTGTTGACACTTCATTAACATGAAGTGTTTTTTTGTTTTTTGTTTTTAAATTGATTTTTATTTTATTTTAAATTAGTCTTAAATATATGTTTTTTTTTCTTTGCAATTTAATATTATGATTTTTCCTTTTTAAGAAGTTTTGAATATATTTTTAAGAAAATATTGTTTTTTATTAAAAAAACATGTTTTGTCATTTTTTGTCTATTTTTATTTGTTTTTCCATTTATTATTATTTTTTGCCACAAAATAGAGCTTTTACGTCATGGTTTAAAAAATGTTGCATTTCTAAGTGCGAAAAAAGAAAAGTGGTGCTACCAATAACACATGTTTTTTTTTGGGAGTTGATCTTAATATTTTGGTTCTAAGGGTATCGGTTGTCAAGGCCATGGGTTTCAAATAAGTTGTAGTTTTGACCTCGAAAAAAGGGGCGGGGTGACACTTTTTGAGTATGGGTTGATTCAATCTTTTTGTTGCAATAGTACAGGTTGTTAAGGCCACCATTTCAAAGAAGTAATTTTGACTTCGAAGAAAAAGGTGATATTGTTGGTGCCACTTTTTGATTAAGGAGTTGATTGTAAGGTTTTTAGTGGTAACATTACGAGGTTGTTAAAGCCATGGTTGAAAAAGGTGTCAATTTAAACCCTGAAAAAATGAAAATGGAGGTAAAAACAATGATTAAATGCAATCTTTAAAAAAACGAAAAACTTTGGAGGGTTTTCATCAAAGTTGGTAACTATGTTACATATAAGTGAGCTAATCAATTATGTTAATAAAGCATTGAAATAAATTATTCATTCTTATGATAACAACAATCCTAAACAAAGGAGGAGTTAAAAGAGCGAATTAGGTGCAATTGCACATGGAGGAGTACTTAAAATCATAGAAGAAACCAAACATGAAATCACACAAAATATATTAGAACCATAAAATTATATCCTCAAGATTAGTGCTTGGGGAGAAAGGAGGTTAGTGCTAAGGACACCAATGTAACAACGAGAGTTAACAATGAAGGGCATAGGATTCCAAAAATTAATAATGGTCTTAATAGAAAGTACAACCATGGCTTGAGGGATATGATTAAAGTCTAAGAGTTGAAAGGTTACAATAAGGTTGAGAATGATATCCATAGGTCACAAAAACACTTGAGACAAAGTATCCCTCTTGTAGGCACATCCTAAATTTCATTAATGTTTCCCTTGCAAATAAAAAATGGAAGAAATCAAACTCTAAGCTCCAAGTATGATAAAAATCATGTTGAAGCTTTGGCCAAAGGGTGCTTTAGTTATATGTCTATTGAATAACCTCTACTCATAGGACCACTTATTTATGTTATAACTCGATAAAAATTACTTTCCATTCCCTTTTAGATGATTCTCATGGCATCTTATAATTGTCATCATGCAATGGTGGGAGATTTCCACAAAGTTCAATGAGATGTTCTCAAATTCCAAAGAAACATCACAATATTAAAGGAGGTGTTGACTGGTAAAATGTACCGAGTCAATTTCATAGGTTAAGTTGCTAAAAGGGCCTAATTAGACTTTCCTTTGTTGAAATAATGAACTCTTTGGTTGCAGCTTGGCACACCATCAACTCTTATGCTTTCAAAATGAAATGAAACTAAGTATGCAAATGCAAGATGCAATTATTTTATCATTAATCTAACCTATTTAATTCTATCTATTTACACTAGCTAGGTGCACTTTCAATCACTGATCATACATGAAACAAAAGAGATGGTACAAAGCACATGGAGAATAGTCCACCAACTACTATTGACACTAAACACTAAGTGAACTTTGATGATGAAAGATAACCTACAAATTGTCGAGATGATACACGTTCTATATCAATATATTAGAGATAAAGCAAAGAGAGACATACATAGAGCAAGCAAAATAGTCCAATATTTATCATTTGCACAAAACTTGGAGCACACTCAAAGCACTAAGGATAACCTACAAATTGTGGAAAGCATACTGCTGTTACATAAAATTTTTAGCAATGCATATGATAATTTATTATAGATATTGTAGACAAGAGAATAGTCCACAATCCAACATCCATCCCTACAAGCTTTAGGAAAAAATATGAATAGAGAGAATAGTCCACAACCAACCACAAATTACAAGAGTATAAGAACAAAATCTAACATTGTCACTCTATCCAACACACGAAGATAACTTACAATGCAAAATGAGGGACCATTTGTAAGCGTGAAAAAGGTTTTCTTTATAGAAAGTCCTATGACACCTAGCCTTCTACCTACTTGACTCTTTGCCTCTCACCTTATTGTCTCTTGGATTTCTTAAATGACCCTTGGCCTTCTTATTCTACTTGGCCAACTTTTGTCCTCATCTCAAATAATATGATGAGGATTTATTTATAATAAAAATATTAAAATATTACAATGCCTATGCTTGATTGTGATGACTAGGTTTGGCACATCAAAATGTGAGTTCTCTGATGCCTTCCACTGGGTAATGCCCCGATTTTGCAAAATATTAGAAACAAGAATATTTGATGTCTGCAACTAAGAATGATTTTGTTCCTCAGCCCATGTGCATTTGCAACCAAAATATTTTGTCTTCTAATGCTTACGAATTTGGCAATGACTCAGGCACTAGTTACCTCATAGTTACAATCAGTGATTTGCACATGTAGGACTCCTCTCCTCTTTGCTTTGGAACTTGTGCATTCTTGGGGACCATTTTTCTATTTAGTGTTCTTGTATGAAGGTAGTTTGTTCTCCCCCTTTCAATTGTCCAACTTTGTCTTAGTTGTCTTCTTCAAAACATGCATAGTGGTCCCCTGACTTGTTTGAAACGATCTAATGGCAACTCTGGCAACTCTGATTCAACGAGCGTTTTTTTTCACATTTGCCAAATCTTCAATATAACATAAAAAAAATTCCATTAAACATACACCTATATATGGCCCAAGAGTTTTCTTATACCATCATGTTGAGCACTCAATAACCTCTCCAAATATTTTAAGATTTAGGGACCTCTCCCCTCCTAAAACTTTGAGATTTGTTTTTGGGCACCATTTTTGATTATTATCAACTTTAAATAACTCCTTTGAAACTGGGAGCACGAGTTTTTGAAGTTTTCTTTTTACATGTATTCCTTTGTCTGGTTTGATAGCCTCACTTTCACCTGCAACAAGCTCACATTGGCAGGTAAGTTTCTAGTCTTGGATTTTGATTTTTTTAACACACTACCCATAGTTTGAAAGTAAAGCATTAGACTATTTGATTTGGTAGTATATATTCTATGATCAAGAAATAGTTTTTTATTTGATCTCAGTTCGAATCTTGCAAGCTCTAAAAGAAGATGGAATTCTTGATAAGCATTTGAGAAAGATCATAGGTTGGTGAGTGCCCTTTTTCTTATTTCATGACTGTGATGACCAGGATTCTTTGAGTTTGTTTTTGCATATATGTTGATTCCCACAACGTGCAATAGTTGTGTTTAAAGTTGATTTCCTTTGAGCCACATAAACACCCTGTCGAAGCTGGCAAAATTTCAAAACACAAATATCTACCATTAGATTGCTTATAATTACTGATGATTGAATGTTTGAAATTGTTTGGTTGTTGGATTATTCTAATTGATATGTGCAGATACCATATCTCCTATGGAGAAAACTACCCAAAATAAGCAGCAAGAAGCTGTAGCAAAAGAAGCTTCTAAGGTGGTAGAACCTAAAGATGTCAATAGGACGAACTTCTCCCACACCTCCAATTTCATGAGATTGTAGCTTGGCATTCAATGAGAGACAAACATGATTTTCAAAGATGAAGCATATCCTTTACCATTTGAATTACAAAGAGATGAAGAAGATCTAGACCTATATGCATATGAGAACATTTAAAGGTCACATTTTCATAATGTAGCAGCTAGACCCATTATCTTACCTTGTGCTGAATGATCAAATGGATTATGAACCATGTCAGTTTGGAAAGAAGAAGAAGAATTATAGGTAATGAAGCAGGGAGTTGCATTTATTCTTTTCTAAGTAAAGAATTTGAAAGAATACTACAAATTTGTAGGGTCCTAAGATAGAATTGAACAATGATTAGGTTGAGGAATTTAGTAAGGCCAAAGATTATCTGAAGGAGGTGAATAAATGGTGGATGACAGATAGGCTATTTAGATATTAAGACATTGTTCTTTATCCGACTTGGATTCTTTGATAACTTTACAAATATGCTATTGTGATGAACACCATACTGTACAAAGAAAATGATGTCACCCATTTCAAGGAGGCTTGGGTTCCATTGATGCATGCAATGTTCAGTAAAGGGTTTATTTTCAATCGGGTTCCATTATTTCTCTTAAAATATCAAATGATGCAATAGCCAAAGTTAGAGATGCTTTTCAAGATGATCCTTAGGGATTCTACATGGTTTCTTATTTTAGAGATGTTATTTGTGCAACAAATCCTTTTGCAGGACCAAGGTTCAATTGGACTCCCACTGAAAGTCTTGTGCATGTATATTGTCAAGACCTATTGGAGCACAAACAAATGGAATTCTCTAAGCTATGTGATAATTTCATTGCTCCATTATTTATATTGATCTTGTGCATGTATATTGTCAAGACCTATTGGAGCACAAACAAATGGAATTCTCTAAGCTATGTGATAATTTCATTTCTCCATTATTTATATTGATATTATGTAGACCAATGCCCACACTATCAAAGGAGCCATGAAGGTGATAGGTTTAATTGGAGATTGGTATATAATTGTTGAGCATACATATATGAGAATATATGGTGCCATGAAACCTCCACATTTTCTACACAAATTTATGCATATCAGGCCATTGAGAAGAGAAATAGTCTACCAAACTGCTTTGCATGGGTTCAATGCTTCATTGAATAAGGACTAGAATTTTTTTTTCCCTTCTTATCCATTGTATATTGGAATGTATGGTCTAGGAATTTGAATTTATATTAGAATGAAGGCCAAGGCTATATTGGATTTCAATTTTGGAGAAGAAAAGTTTAACGAACAATTTGGAGAAAACAATATCCAATCATGCTAAGAAAATTAAGTATCCATGGCCTTATGTTCATGAAGAATGGGAAGAAGAAAAAGATAAAACAAGGGAAACTTCATATGAGGAGGTTTTAGAGAGGATAGGTCAATGCAAAAGAAGATGGGAAGAACAAAACATTAGATAAATTTTGGAGTTTAAAATGGGCCTCCTCAGGAAAATAATAAAATAGTAGAGTGCATGCCACATCATACTATGTTATAGGTGTTATTTGGTGAAGGTGAATCTATATTTTTTCATTAACGACAATTTTCATGTAACCTAGGTCAATGTATAGTTATGAGATGATATTTAAAAACAATAACATAGAATTTAGATTTTTGTGCACACACAATAAATGCTACACTCGAGAATTTTAATTTATATAATATTTTATGGAATATCAATTAAAATTTATTACTTGTACAACTCATATTTTGTATATTTATTATTAAAATTAAAATTAAACAATTTAATCAAATTAAAAAATATATTAAATTATAATAATTCTAAAAAACAATTTCATTATTATTCCTTTATATAAATTTTAGAACTACACAATATTATAAGGTATACTTTCACACACTTTTAGTGCATTAGGGGAGAGTAGGACATAGTGAGGAGGCCCCTTCATCCACTACACATCGATGAACCAAGAAGTTATTAATAACAACTTGTATTTGAAATGAGGTGGAGGATGGGAGACATGATTCAAAGTATTGGTCCCAATAGAAGGTGATGGCCTATCATGAATGGGGGTAAACTCCCACACTTTCCTTGAAGGAGAAGTTCTAGTGAACATCATGTCGCTATAGGTGGAAGGGATGCCCCTAATTCTAATTGATTGGGTCATGATAGTGAGGTAAATATGATTGGAAGTTGGGTTACCCACTTGAGGGGTAATGATTAAGGTCGATTCCTATTGAGTAGCTATCGACCCATGTGATGCGAAAGGGTTTTGCAACAAACTAGGTTGTGATATCGAAGGAAGGTTAGGGTGGGTAACATGCCGGATTTGAATAGATTTAGCTTTATTGGTCGGTTCCTTCAAATAAAGAAACTCTGGGATAAGTGGACACTAATGGGTATAAAGTCCATATACACCAAAAATGATACAAGGGTGATTGGTCCCAAGTCAAGGGTTCTTCCCTTGTTTTGGTTGGGAATTATTTGTCACATTATTGGGTGGGTGCTTTTGGTTACCTTGATTCCCTTGATTTTGGTCTTGGTCATTTGGTTTTTCTTTCCTCTTATTTTTCTTCTTCTTATTATTATTTGGATTTTGGTTGGTGGGGGTGTTGGGAACATTCTATTAAGCGTACACCCAACCCTATGGAGGGGGTTTAGTTTGACCAACATTGACTTGGGGTTGAGGTACCATGACATGAGGTACTGAGGTTGTCAACGAAAGGCCAAGAAATGGATAATATGGGTCCATTACCACCCCATTACAAGAGGAAATAGTACAGGTATGACCATCCACATGTTGATGTGTAGGAGGACCTAAATAAAATGTGCTAGCACCTACCTGAGAGGTGGAACAAGATATATCCAATGGAGGATTAAGATAATTGTAAGGCATTAGGGGACACCCTACAATAGGCGAGGCATACAGAGTACTAAATCCACCATATGGATTACTATACATATTAGGTCCAAAAGAATAAGAGTACATATTGAATTGTGAAATAGATCCAATAACATCATCAACAACATGGGATAACCTTGGTGCAAACAAGTCACCTGAGCGAGAGCAAGGAGCATGAGGAAGAATGTTTTACAAAACCTTAACTGGGCATAAATTAAGTCATACTGTTGGGCCTTTTGGATGGCTTACTCCTCAGTTTTGGGAATGGTCATGGCCACATATTTGGTGATAAGAGGAAGTAAGGACTTAAAGAACCAGTTCATGAGGAATCAATCATTAATTTCAGCCTTACACAAATCACGTCGTCTATGCCATTCATGAATATGGTCATTGATATGGATAGTAGTAGTCTAAAAAAAGTTTCTAAGGATTTCAATCCCTACATCATGGAAAATTAGTAATTGGAAAAAAGTTAAGAACACTTCAACAATGGACTCAAAGGTGGTATGGGTATTAACAGGTTGATCAACATACCATTTGGTGGCCACACATGTGAGGGTGCATTGTAATAACCTAATTCTAATTGAGTCATCTATGATACTATTGGATGAGCACCAAAGGTGAAACAACATGATATGATTGGAGGGGTCCTCTCTAGCACAAACCTCAAAATTAGGTATATCAAAGGGAAATATGGTTGGCCTCGTTGGTCAACTAACATCATGTCGAATATGATCATTTATGAGTTTGGTTAAATATATGATATTCAACCTAGCCATAAAAGGTAAGGAAGGTTGAGTTTGCATTTGAGGTTGGTTTTGAGTTTGATTAGTTCTTGCCATGATGGGAATTGGGCTTCTGGATGGGGTAGATGGAGGTAAACTAGTATAAGGGAGACTAACTTAGGGAATACCTAAACTAGATGGTCTCAAAGGGGGAAAGGGTTATGAATTTGAAGAATATGAGCATTCCAAATTCAAATATAATGAGTCTGAAGAAAGATTAGAATGTTCAACTCTAACTTGTTGAGAGGGAGATAATGTTGATATTATGTTAGCTGCAAGAGGTATTAACCTCCATATGTAGACTTTGACTAGAATAGAATATTCCAAAAGCAAGAGAAACCCTAAATAGATGTGTGAAAACCTTAGAAGACATGTCGTCTCAATAGAATATATAATATCAAGGTATTATCCTCCAGGAAGGCAATTCAACTTCACAGGAAAAAGATAAACAAAAAATATAATTACCAGAAAGTTAGGTCGAACCAGCCAGAAAAGTCACTGGATAGATTAATATAAATAAAGGATGTCTTAGCTCATTTGTTCACTCACTCTCACTCAAGAAACTGGAAATATTGCACAAGTTTGGAGGAGGAGCAACAACAATTGTAGTTGTACGGTTTTCTCTTTTTCAGTCTTTCTGGTACTTTCTCTTGTGCGCTACCCTTGGAGAAGGTGCACTCTCTTGGTTATCTATTGGTTATGGTGTGGCTTCCTAGAATCATTCTTTCTATCAAAGGTTAAGGTGCTTGGGGGTGGATTTGTGCCTATGGTTGGTTGACAATGGTGTAGCATTGTCTATGGTGAAACGAGCACATCTACATTATTCTAACAAGTTATGGGCCCACACTACCTTCAGAATAGTCTAACCACTGGAAGGTAGATTGAGAGTTCCTTGTCAAGCTTGTTGTAGCACCAGTTGCAGCTGCAACTAGGGTTTCTGATTTTGCAGCTGCATCAAACCCTAAACCTAAATTATTGGGAACTTTCAATGAAGCATTGGACCTAATTTTTGAGTATTCTAGTGCGCCCTAGACTAGCGCACCTGTTGGTGCCCTCAACCAACAAAAAAATCAAGTTTGAGTTTTTGGGTCAAAGTCAAAGTCAGAGGTTGAATTTTGGTCAAAATTGATTTTTGTGGTCAAAGTTGAAATTTTAGGGTTTCTAGCTTGTTCTAATCATTGAAACTTTTTTATTCAATTTCTAAACTCTTCTTGTCAATATCGTGTCTAGTTTCATATTAGAAGACAAGCTGAACGATACTACAAATTTCAAAGGTATGCACTTGTATATTCTTTTCAAGTTATATCATCCAGCAAAGCATGAGTGTGTTTGTAGGGGGATGCACAAGAGACCTTGTCCAAGCATTGATTTTGAATTCAGTACATTCATAGGAACAAACGCACCCTCCCTAATAGTGAAGACTCTCGGTTTGATTATTTAAAAATTGATATGTCTCTAGTTGTTATGGCATTATTATGATCTTATGTTGCATCTTGATTTATTGAAGTTATTGATCATTATAATAACCCCTTAATACTAGAGATACACTTGTTGATCTCCTCTCTAGGAGATATTCTTGTTCTTATTTAAATGCTTGTTTTTTACGAGATGAAGTTGATCTCCTTTAGGATATGTTCTTGGTTACTAACCTAGACTCCAAGCAAGATATATTCCATGGAGGATACCGTGGAGATTTTGTTTTTCTTGTTTCTTGTTCTAGGCAGGTCATAAGAGATAAATATGAGAGGGAGTCAATGATCAAGAATAAGCCAACATAGTTTCATGACACTTTGTAGAATGAAAAGGGGAATACAACAAACAAAAGCGTGGTTCGAGGATTCTCTCAGATAGAGGGAGTTGATTTAAGAGTTTGAGATGAAGGATCTTGACCAGATATATTGGGATTGGAAGCATGGATGGCACCATATGAGATCTTTAGTGAGGATACTGAAGAGGTTTAGAATGATGGACATGAAGTCCATGGCCACATCTATGATGACACATCTGATAAAGTTGTGTGATGGGATAGACATTTGATTTGTAGAGAGCACCTTGTTCTAGTATATGGTTGAGCCATGACCGTATTATTGGGTTACAACACAACATGCAGGTAACTATGTTGTATAGATAGATATGATTGATCTTCGATGATGAAGTATGGCTATCGGGATATATAGTTTTTGGATTGGAAGTGTAGAAGACAAATCTAGAACCTGGGGTGCTACTTCAACTTAGGATCGAGCAGGATTTCCAGACAAGCAGGGAAGTAGATATCTGTAGCATTGAGTCATATATCATAACCAGTGACGGAAGATATGAAGCAGGGTGGATTTTCGAAGGATATTACAGAACTTCATTAGATACATGGTGTAGGAAGGATCAGTGAGGCTCCATCACATATCTACAGATGATCATATAGCTGACATTTTCACTAAGCCTGTTTCTGGGACAATCTTGGAAGGAATGAAAATGTTTCCGTGGGGGAGTGTTGATGATTGCAACTTCATGATGATATTCCAATATTGATCAGATGGACTTGATCATGTGGGAATAGGCCTAGATGTAATCTTCGATGGACTGAAGATTCGAGTTGCTACTAGATCTCCTATGTGTGAATTTCATCTGGCCTTGAAACTCTCACGAGTAGGTGATTAGTTAACTCACGATTAGGTGAGTATCCCCAATAAGCATCGATCCGACTCTATCTCCACATGAATTGGGTTGCAGACCAAGGGAGATAGGGAGCATCTACATTCATAGTAGATGTTCCTCGATGTAGTCTTCGACATACTGAAGAATCGAGGTGCTTGAGGTGCAATTCCACATGTCCGATAACATCAAGATGAATGCATTCACGAAGTGATCCTGTGAGAGGATAACCAAGAGGTGTTTGTGGCTCTGATGTAGTCATAATTCTTGTCATGGGATAAGAATGATCCGAGGTTCTAGACATACGTGTCTGATATCATCGAGCTAAATGAATTCACAGAGTGATCCTATGAGAGGATCGACTATGAGGTGAATGTGGCTTCGACGAGGTCATGATTCTTTTCATGGGACAAGAATGACTCGAGGTGCTAGACACATGGTGGTGGATTTGGATCATCAATATAGCTAAATGTGGCTCATGGATACTGTGATATTGTCTATGACAAAATAATACCAAGAACAAGTACGACGATATGTTTTGATGCCAGATTTCTACCAGATGATGCTGATAGTGATGATGATACCTGTGACTTGATCTATGATAATGCTACATGTAGAATGGTCTACAAGAATATGTGAGTCTTTCCCATGCCATGTGAAGATGGATGGATGTGTTTGAGACCATTAATAGCTTCCTAGATAAGAGGGAGTGTTGATATTATGGTAACTGCGGGAGGTAGTAACCTCCATATGTAACCTTTGACTAGAATAGAATATTCTGGAAGCAAGAGAAACCCTAAAAAGATGTTTGAAAACCCTAGAATACATGTTGGCTCAGTAGAATATAAAATATTAAGGTATTATCCTCCAAGAAGACAAGTCGGATTCACAGGAAAAAGATAAACATAAAATATAATTACCAAAAAGTCAGGTCGGCCGAGACAGAAAAGTCACTGGACAGATTAATATAAATAGAGGACGTATTGGCTCATTTGTTCACTCACTCTCATCGAGGAAACCGAAAAAAATGCGTAAGTCTGGAGGAGGAGCAACAATAGCTGCTGTTTTACGATTTTCTATTTTTCAGTCTTTCTGGTACTTTCTCTTGTGCGCTACCCTTGGAGAAAGTGCACTCTCTTGGTTATCTGTTGGTTATGGTGTGGCTTCCTGGAATCATTCTTTGTGTCAAAGGTTAACGTGCTCGAGGGTGGATTTGTTCCTATGGTTGGGTGATAATGGTGTAGCATTGTCTATGGTGAAACGAGCACATCTACATTATACTAACAGATAAAAAATGACCAAGAATTCCTCATGGAGGAAGGCCTTAGAGTCTATGTGTTGGCTTCTATGGGATGACTGAGGTTCTGACTACAATATTACCAACAAAAACTTCTACCATCGGCCCTTCTGGTTACCAGAAGGAAACACAATGCACAGAGTGCACTACACAGTCTCACCCAATATGGCCTCTATGGGTGGCCACATGACTCAGATGTCTACAACTCGAGGATGCGATGCGTTTCTCTCAGAGGCATTTAACCTACTTATTGTTAACCTTCAACCCTCATTAGATATTATTCCATACCACACCACAACTATTCTACTAGGACGTTATTAATCATTATATCCACATTTAATCATAACCAAGTATTCATCTACTGTAAACCAAGATTCTGATCTATTTACTAACTATAACATTCCTTTACTTAGTTTTTTTCTACAGGTTAGATTAGCTTATTCCTACTGCACAATGTTCATTCCTTTAATAAGCAACATATTCATCATAAAAACTCATAAAAGTAAATGCAATCATAAACACTGCATACAATCACATAAAACACAGATATACCATGGTTCACCCCCAGTGGGGCTACGCCCACAAAGATTTGTCGTTTGGGATCTTTATTCATATTCTCTGCAAAATCTAGTGCTGTACACTATACCTTTCTTCCTCCATTACACCAGATCTCCAAATATCACATAAGTATATCAACGAGACCTTCTACTCAACTAAAATTTTGAGTATGATCTCAACATTACATTTGTCAACAAAAAAGGACAACCCCCTCATCGTCCTAATACATTTTACTTATACAAAATTAGGACAAAGCCCTTACAAAAACCCTAACCCTAAGCGGATTAGGTTTTTCCACTTTCTCCTTGACTTAATCTCGGCTGGACCTCAATACAAACATTACTCCAAGTCGACGCTTGTCCACTTTCCAACTGCTCTACAACAATGTTTCCACTTTCTAACAACTTTTCTCGGCATTGCTTTTTCCTCTTTTTCCATTGCTGCTTTTCTTCTATTCCGACGTACTCCTCTATTTTCTGGTGCTACTTTAATTCCTTCAAAACTTCTTCGATTTTTCCCAAAATTGTCTTGCACCAACATGCCCCCAACAATGAAATCGTGACTCATCCAGAGTCACTCACAGACTCCAACATATTTCACTTCTTGTGCCAGTGCTTCGTACATCTTTGTTATCCACTAGAATTGCTCCTGAGCATGGTTTCTCTTCTTTGTCATGGCTTCTACAACCTACATGATGACTGGAGGTCTCAATATTTCTCCCCCATCCAAGCATATCTTCTCTATGTGCAATTTCATTGCATCGATCTCCACGATCAACTGCTCCACCTTTTCCTCCAGGGGCTCCAGCTGAGCCTGTCTTGCAATTTTCTGCACCTGCACCGCTTTTTCCTCTTCTTGTAGGCTCTTCATTTCTATGGCAATATTGATCTTCTATGGCAGTGACATTGTCTTTTGTCACTGATTTACATCTGCCATTGCTGATCAGGGGGATCAAATTTTGCTCAAAAATTCACAGTGATCGGAATCGCTTCAAATCAGACGAGAGCGTAGGCCTCATCGTTTTGAACACAACGCAACTCGTTTGGGTTCAAACAAACATCGGGAGCGAGAGATATCATGTTCTGTTCAAATTTACAAACAGGCAAAAAAGGGTTGCTGACTGTATAGTCCATACGGATGCTGACATGGCAGGCCATACAACACATGGCAGGATGTATGACACATGGCAGGATGTCATTCAGATAGTTGGCAGGTGACTTGGCATGTTTGGCAGCGAATGGAGCGACGACACGTGGCCCAGTTAATGGCCGCCACTTGTCATCTTTTTATTTGGTTAAAACTTATGTAGTTGGCTGGAGTCGACCCCGCGACCTTCGGGAAGGGGCAACGACTTGGCAAAGAGACGCAAATCGGCGTGCCACCGTGTATTACTTATTATATATATGACCCGAATTGTATTAAAGTTTGAATATGCGGGTGGTTTGGGCCGCGACTGGGCCAGGGCTTAGCCCCAGCCCTTGGTCGCGCGCTATATCATATATGACCCACAACTATGTTGTATGGCGCGCACGCACGGTTAACATTTGTTCCAACGGTTATTACAATGACCGCCATTTGGCCTTTGACCATTGGCTTTTGAAACGGGAGCCCATATTTATACTAGCGCATGGTCGCATGGGTTAATATGACCTGGCCCTTGATGGTTAGGGGCTAGGTGCACCCGTAACTGTCCTACAGTTTGCACCGTTTGTGCGGTTGCATCCGGTGCTAGGTTTTTACTCTTAAATAAGCGTGTGGGCTAGGTTGAGCCATGGAAGGTGCGTTTTGTAGATGCATAGACAACAAGCTTGAAGGGGGGACTTCCAGGAAGCCTATCTTCTTCAATTTTTGGCCAAATGAGGTGCTGAAAAAGCCCAGCTGGGGGTTTTTGGATGTTCTGAAGCCATTGGAACAGTCTATTTGGTAGTTTGAACATTGTAAAGCATATTTTTGAGCACTTTGAGCAAATAATACAAATGATCCATTGGAAGCTGGACCAGGAGATGTAGCCCAAGAGAGGGGTGAACTCCTTTATCATTTGTTGTGTTATGTGTTTTCTGTTCATTGATTATGCTG
>ML822077.1:107062-119936 GCA_009831015.1 Picea engelmannii | reverse complement strand
GCCTTTCTTAATCACACCCACTACAAGTCCTCTTTTCTTTCTCGAACATGCATTTGGGAGCGCTTTTGATATCGACCGGAATAACCCCACGAATAGAAAACTAGCTGCTCGGGGAATGGACTTAGAATGAATAGGTTTTTAATAAATTTGGAGTATATATATATATATATATATATATATATATATATATAATTATGTATTTTTCTCATACAAATTATCATTTATCATTGAAAATGTTTTAAATGATTTTTTTTAAATAAAAAGTGTGATAATGTTAATTTTATAAGAACATCAATATAAATTCATATATATATAATAATGAGAGATATCCAATTCTTTAAGGTGTAATTTTTTATTATTATTTCATTTCATGTGAAGTGTTTTTAACTTAACCAACTTTAATTTTATATTTATTATTTTTTTAATTTAGGAGACTTTTTAATGTAGCTTTATAAACTACACAAATAATTGAATGATAATTAGTTATTAGATCATATCACATGAAAATGTGTATAAATAATTAAAAAAAAACTTATAATTAACAATTTCTTTCTAATTGATTTAAAACCCACATTTTTATCACCTTTTAAGGAGTGCATTGAAAATAGTTCCATAATAAAAAGAAAATTATAATTTTTTTATGGGTAATAATTTTTTATAACATATTATTAACCAATGATTTATGGAATAATTTTTTTTTTTTTTATAAAAGGGGAAATTGTAATTGAGAATGATATTTGGTTTTATATATGAGATTAATATCAGATGTTGAAAAATACATAATTCTCATGATCATAAGGGATATTGACTTTCTTGTAAATATTCTTTAGGTTAAAAGTGCATTTTATTCTTTGAATTTATTGAATTAAAATTATTTTCATTTCAGTTATGTATTTGAATATACAAAACTAATATTATAGATATTTCAATTACCCTAATCTAAAAGAAGAAGAGTCCACTATACTAAAATAAATACTATTAAATTTATTATATGTTTCTTTCCTACAAATATGATATTCATTAAGTAATTAATTGTTTATTTAATTAAAAATTGTTTCTATATTAATTAAGTTATTTTATGAAATATGATATTCATTAAGTAATTAATTGTTTATTTAATTAAAAATTGTTTCTATATTAATTAAGTTATTTTATGATGGATTATTTGATGTAGCTGATATGATACAATAAAAAAGTGAATGTTACATCATTCTTGAATTTATTGAATTAAAATTGTTTTCATTTCAATTATGTATTTGAATAAACAAAACTAAAGTTATAGATATTTCAATTACCCTATTCTAAAAATTTATTAAATTAAAATTGTTTTCATTTCAATTGTCTATTTGAATAGACAAAACTAAAGTTATAAATATTTCGATTACCCTATTCTAAAAGAGAAAGAGAAAAAAGAAGGGTCCACCATACTAAAATATTAAAAGATAATGAGTGCACTATACTAAAATAAATATTATCATTTATTAAGTATGTTTCTTCCCCGCAAATATGATATTCATTAAGTAATTAATTGTTTATTTAATTAAAAAATTGTTCCTATATTAATTAAGTTATTTTATGATAGATTATTTGGTGTAGCTACTCTTAAAAAGCTTTTTCACATAATTTATGCCCATACATATATTACGCTTAAATTTTGTTTATGCCCCATACATATGGATGTGCGGGGGAGTATATTGTGAGCTTTTATCATATTTTAATAAAGGTAGATTTCTGATTTCTTTAATCTTGTATCCTTTTTAAGAATTTATAGTGAATGAATCTATGAAATCAAACTCGGACAAAAAGTTACTTTATCTATACACATTAAAAATCTTTATAAAAGAGTCCGCAAACACGTGAAAAGTCAAAATGTTTTGACTGCCAATCCAAAAGTTCTCAAAGAGAATAATGGGTGAGTAAAATGCCATGGGTGCCACATGGAACCTTACAGAGAATTGAAAGAGGACATGATCGATTCGAGTAGATTGCCCTGGCTGCTATACGGAACATTACTATTTACTCGGAGAACGCAATGTGCTTACACTTTCTTAATCTATACACGCGATCAACCTCACGTGAATGCTACGCATGACTATTACACATGATTTCACGTGAATCACTGTTTCCATGTGTCAAGGAGCGACTGTTTCCAATTGTCCTGTCCTGTTTAGATGGAAATACACTTACAAACATTGAACTTCATCTGCACAATATTCATGTGGTGGATAAATACAAACAAACTCCGTAGCATTCCAGCAATAGAATGCTCAGTAATTATATACAAATTATGCTGCACACAATCTCAGCGCGCAGGATGCTGCAGACGTTTTATGAATCAGAAAGTGGGTTGTGGAGTTCAGCGATGGTATCCAGACTTGGCTTCGATGGCGACAAGGCCGACTGTCGAGTGGTTCGTTGAATTATGGTAGGCACCACTACATTTTCGATGAGTAGGTTATTGGCTGAAAGAAAGGAAGCGAGCTCTTCTTTGTAAACAGAAATAAAAGAAGAATAAACAGAAATAAAGAAAGAATACCAGAAAAATGTTGGGAAATGAACGCAAGTTGATTGACTTCATATTGAACTAAATAAATACAAACAAAAGACAGTTATACCGTTTCTGAACTGGAGTAACTGTAAACTAACTGTTTTACTAACTAATTTAAAACACGGGATTACAACTCTTAACATTCTTTTCTGAGTCGAATCTTCACACGCACCGTCGATCCGTCGGTGGAGTAAGAAGAAGAAACAATCCTGACGCCGCCTTTAATCTTATTAACCACACGATCATCTGCTTCTTCTTCTTTTATTGAATATCTGCCCATGTCTGCAAAAGTCTGTGGCTGCAACCTCGAACTGGCGCTTGGAATGCTATGATAAGAAGCCCTTGCAAAGGATGCTCTATTGCTATTGTAATTGTAATTGATGAGTTGATCCTGTGGGAGTGGGAGAGGAACTCCCTTTCTAATAGAGATGACCAGATACAAGCCCAACCCTTTCTGGAAGAGGTCGAGTGAAACTGTCCATCCCAAGTCGAGGAACAGCGGGTGCCTCGAATATCTCATGATTTGGATAATCGATGAGTATTTCCTTGACAGAAAGAGGACTCCGCAGCTTCATCACCGTTCCGTCGGCTTTCATGATCTTTATCCGACGACGACGACGATCGATTCCTCCTCGCAGAGGCGCGTTACCCATCCTGCTCTCTTCTATATTTTGTATATCCTATTCCTCGTATGATTGCATATGTGCAAACAGATAAAAGCTTTATATATATTCTTTATCATTGAGCGGTTTTGAGAGGAGATTTGACTTCAATGCCATGGCTGCTATACGGAAGAAAGAGCATAAGTATGGCACGTAGACTTTATACAACTATATGACTCGTTCAAATGAATTCATGGTGATCCTTTTTTCAAATAAAGCTTGTAACTCTCATACCTATCAAATTTAACATGTTCCTGATGGACTTTTCAATCTATCCGTGGGACGGATCATGATAAGATTTGGTTAGCCAAGTAGATGAAGAATCTTTTATTCTAGCCCACTTTCACATTAAGGTAACCTAGAATAGTGAAGTGGATTTTATAAAGTAGAGATTAGATCAAAGCGTATTTTAATGATAATGAGAATGAGTTTTAAACAAACAAGGGAAATAGCTTTGGAGCAAGTCCCTCCCTAGTTAAATAATTAGATTTGATTATATGAGTAATAAATTAGATTTGATTATATGAGTAAATAAATTATAAATTTATAAAGGATTTAAATATTTAGAAATTTCCTTTTTTTTTTTTTTGGTTAATTCAATATATTGTGTTGAACATGAGAAACAAGTATCCCATAGTATATAAAATAAAACATGGACAATTCTCCAAACATGAGGTATCGCAATAAACATTTTTTTTTGGTAAATTATGTAGATGTAGTAATCTATATTCATAGTACATGGTTGTGAATAAAATCCAAATTCCATATTGCATCTGCGATACATTGCTTGAGTAAGTGCAAATCCTATACGCAGGTTGCTCCACTACAAACTGCGCACATCGGGTTTGTTGCTCAAAAATTAAAAATTATGTCAGGATTCCATGCCATGTCATGAGATCCATGATCCTTGACCTTCCATATATTTTAAATTCTTCAAATTGGTCCTTCAGTTTCATTTGGAGGCTTTAAATTGAGCCATATCCAAATATAATTCGACAATTCAACTTTGAGAGTGTTAGAGACCTAACCCCTCACGTAGGTAGAACAATATAGTCAGATGTAATAAAGGTTAATATTAATAAGGCCTTGCAATAAGGTAGAATAAGTCGAATGTAAGAAGACCTCTTGGATATTATTGTAATTGATCTCTGCTCGACTCGAGTTGTGAAAATTTCTCTCAAAATCAAAGTTCTCTTTCTGGTGTTATTCTGATATAATTTCAGTGTTATTGTGGTGTTGTTCTGGTTATATTGTTGTTTATCTTCCATTTCTAGCATTTTATTTCTGTTCTGCATACTTTTTATATCTGGAATATTACAAGTGGTATCACAACACTTTCCTCGGTAGAAAATTGTGGGTTAATTTTTTTTTTTTTTCCAGGGTAGAGACGTGTTCCGACGTCTGTAAGAAACATAGATATGTCGTTACGTGCATAAACCCGCGATTGAGGGATTCATACACACATGAAAAACATAGATATGTCGTTACGTGCATAAACCCGCGATTGAGGGATTCATACACACATGAAATACAAGTGGTACTTAAGCGCACATCTATTGGCCACCCTTGTAACTGCTGCTGGTAAACCCGCGATTCAGGGATTCATACACACATGAGATACAAGTGGTACTTAAGCGCACATCTATTGGCCACCCTTGTAATTGCTGCTGGTAACCCTTTGAGTGGTAGCGCATCAGAAAACACCTGTGTATGGATCAACCTAGATTTTCTGAATCCCTCTTTAGATAAATTAATCGACCACCTGACTGCTATAGTTCCATAGAGAACAACACTTGAGAAGATACTCTCTAGTACCTGGGTAGTCGGGTAGTACGACTAAGGGCACGGTCTAGCCTCCTTAGTTGGTGCCCTGAGATATTGGGTTGAGTACTACTGTTGGACCCCGCACGTATATCAGAGAGATATAGTACAGGGAAAACCCTTGTCTGTAGAACCCTTGAATACCTAACCCTTGGGGACAGAAACAAACATTAAAACAGATAAGATCTATTGCCACACAATTGTGTTTGAGTTGCCAAATCAGTACACATTTCTTCCTAGTTAAGCATTTGGGCATTTCATCATTGCAGTATTCTTCAAACTAGAGTATAACTCCGTGGGTGTAAAAAAAAAAAAAAAGTTCTGGAAATTTTTGCACCATTATTTGAGACCTATTCCATTGGATTTATCTCTTCGCCCTTATCACATTCATACCTATCATTTTTCAGCTAAATTTTTGACCCCACCCGCCCCTCTTCGGTTCCCTCGTCATCATGGCCCATACCCATAGCCAAGACTTGGAAGCTCGCTTCAATACCTTGCAATCTAATTTCAAAGAGATCCAACAAGAAGTGAGACAGCTCATTGCCAATGTTGCCACCATCAATACAAACATGTAGTCCTCCATTGTCGCCTCAATCGCAAAACTCAAACAAGACATGACTACCCAGCTTGAATCTGTTGTTTCGATGATCTCCACCAAGCTGTATATCCCTTCAGATCCCCCCTTTATCTGACCCACCTCTACATACCGAAGTTGAAACTTCCTCGCATTCCCATAATTTTTCAGCCCCATCACTTTCAGCGTGACCTACGCCTTCCGCGGGTGGATGTGACCAAATTTGATGGTTTAGATTCCACTGATTGGGTAACTCAAATGGAACATTATTTCTCTTTATACGACATTACAGATGACTTGGCCAAACTCCGGTATGGTGTTTTCCATCTAGATCAAGAACGTTGGCAATGGTGGCTTTGGAGAAAAACTTCCTGTCAAGGGTATGTTGTTTGGACACACTTTGTGGTAGAGCTTTATGAACGCTTTGACACTGACACCAACCATTTAGACCGTTTGACAAATTTGAAACAACCTGGAATAGTGAAAGACTTTATAGCTTCTTTTGAGTGACTGACTTTTCGTACAGAGGGCATGTCTGATGCTTTTTTCCGAGAATGTTTTATCAGTGGCCTCAAGGATGAGATTCGTGCCCATGTCCTCATGGCTCAGCCTCAGAGTTGGGTGGAGGCTACTATTACTTCTCCTTCTCGCTCTCTGGTTACTTCCCCACCTAGCCTCTGAAGGATCCTTCAAGTTGCTTCACCCACATTAACAAGAATAAAATATGGTGGGAAATGGCAAAAATAGTAGCAAATATTAATCCAAATAACATAATAGAATGGGATCTATACAATTCAATGTGTAGATAGCAGGGGTGATTTTAAGAACCCCCCCCTAAATTTATATATATAATAAATGGGCAAATCCCCATGATACATAGGAAAAAATGAAGGCTATTTTATCAATTATATAATATGTATATATAATTTGTTGGCGAATCTTTTAGTCAATTATATAATCTTGTAAAATCTTAGCGAATCTTTCACTGAATTATAAAATCTTTTAAAAACTTGGCGATTTTTTCACTGAATTATAAAATCTTGTAAAGTCTTGGAATTTTTTTTAATAAAGTATAAAACCCATATATAATAATAGGGAAATGTGTTCATTAAACTGTAATATACTCATTTTACATATTTGGAAAAACAAACATAGTTTGTCTATCCTTTAGACAATGTTGCAAGCATCAAGGGTTTTGTTTGTCAAGGTTGTTCCAAGGGCTTACATGACATCAAGGATGGAAACTAGGGAAGAGTGTTCCAAGGGCTTACATAAGGAAGGAGTGGAATGAACTACTGATTTTTATTCAAAGGTATATAACCTGTGAGGGAAGGTATAATTCAACTTTCCTGTATCACATTAGATTATTGGAACATTTAACAGGTACTCATCCACTCAATATGCCCTATTTTCTTTGGCAAATCCTAGTAAAAATGTCTAACAAGGTCAAATCCATTCCTGCTAAGGTTGAGACCAGAATTTTTCATTGTGCTTTGATTAAATTACTCATCATTGAAGAACTGGAAAAAAGGAAGAAAACATGGGGGTATTTTTTGTTTTGGTCCGAGTTCACCCATGAAGAAGATCCTGAGAATCCTCTTGGAAAGAAGAAGAGAGTCAAGAAATGCAAGCAACCTATTGCACTTGATACATCAAAGGCATCCACCATTAGGAAAAGGATAATGATAGATTTCCTCGTTGATCCTAAGGATGAAAACATGGTCAAAATGAAAAGAGATAAAGTGGTTTCTTGGAAGGAGAGGCTTAAGGAATATAGAGTGTTAGACAGATTTCTAAAGAAAGAGAATGCTATCTTGAAATCCTAGATTGCACAATTTCCTCACAGAAAGACAAGTACAAAGATAAATCTAAGAAGTTGTCTAAGAAGGCTAAAAAGTACTTCATATTTAGCATTTTGGAAGAAGTACAGGATCATGAGGAGCAAGTGGTTGTACTTAATAAGAAAGAACTAGAGGAGAACATCTCTGCAGAATGGATATGAGTGCATAATGCTACCTGAACTAACCAATCTTCCCTTAGACTTCACAACAGATATAATATATTTATAGACATCCTTTACACATTGTCCTTTGAAGTCAACAATCTTTTCAATAAAGCATCCATTTGCATCAACTGGGATTAGAAGATCCTCTAAACTCGGTGAACCTCCAGCCTTGGCATTTTATGCCAAAAACTCAATAAGATTGGCAATCTTTCCAACTAACGTAACGAACTTGATTGGCAATCTCTAGGTTGTTAAGTGTATGAAAAAATTTGTGCATGTTGATTTTGTCATTAAATTTCTATAGTTCTATGTAGTGAAATTCTAACAAGGGTGGATTGATAGATCTAATTAGGGGATTGTGATGCTATATTTTGACAAGGTCATTCAACTAAATAAAAGGGAATTTTGAAAGAATTGAAAGATTTCCCTAGGAGTATGATCTAGAATGTGGAGACTAGGGTTCAAAACCCCTCGAGTGGGTGTGCATGATGCCAAGTGCAAGTCCTAAGTAACTTTGACGACATAGATATGCCCCTCATTGCAAAACAACTTAGCCAAAGATATTATATAAAAAGTATCTATGATTTAAAAATAAAAATAAAAATTGAAGGATTATGAAGACCCAAGGTGGGTTGAGAGATAAAATTAGGGGAGGTAATGTTAGTCTAGGATTTTGACAAGGTCATTCAACTAAATCAAATTGAATTTAAAAAATCAAATACTCTTGGTTTTTTAGATGAACCCTATAATATGACAAAATATTTGTTATCTAATGTCCAAGGCTTGGTTATTGATAATTGGGTATTTTCTACATGGCAATGGTTAAATCAATGCTTAAGGTTAACCTTAAGCTCATTTAGTGTTAGTACTTGTTACCAAGGTTTATTTGTTTAGAAAACACTGAACTTCCATGGTGAGGTTGATTGATATGTTGAAGTTAATTTGATATCTGAATTAAAATTAATACAAAATAGGTTTAATACCTTGATTAAGATTTACCAGTTATGCTTGGGTCCACCACTCTGTTACGATATTTAGATTTTAAATAGATACATAGGATTTTACAAAATAAAAATTCATTTCACTAAACACCAAGGTTGTCTCATTATGGACCTTTCCACAAATTACCACTACTAGAAAGCTCCATGATTGTCTCATAGTGTTGGTTGTTAGGTGTAAAGATATTTCATGGGCTTGGGTGTCATATAGCCTAGAAGGTGGTGATGTGCCAGTGCGTCAATCTGAAACATAATGATATCTCAATCAGTTTCACCCTTGTGACTCTTATCTTTTCCAAAGAGCATTTGATACTCTTTTCAATTTGTTGCAACCATTGTAGTGTCAGCAAGTTCCCTATTGTTGAGTAAGTGAAATCAATTAGTTGAGAACCAGTGGAGTCAAAGCTTTTGGACAAAACATTGTCTTCTAGTGCTAATATGATTAAAGGAAGACTGTAATATGTCCTAAAAGGAAGACCTTCAATTGTAGCCACCTTCTATTTACCATCTTTTCTTTAAGAGACTAAATCATGTCCATACTAGGTTTGCCACCTATTTTCATTTCCAACCACAACACCTAGTATATCATTTAGTGCTATATGCCCTGCTTTCAAACATCTTTGAGCACTGGCATAGCTTTCCCTTGAGTCCCTTCTCATTTGCTTGGTTAGGTTTAAAAAATATTTCCCCAACTTTGGCTTATAACGCCTAAGACACTACCATTACTTCTATGCAAGATGGCAATGACAATAGCTACTCTTATATAGTCATAAAACAATTTGTAGTCACTAGTGATTTGATTGGCTTTTTTAAATCTTGTCATTACGTGAATGTGTTCTTATAAAATCTTTTAATATTAAAGTAGCAATATTTAAGAAATGGTTATAAATTATTCAGATATATGTACAGTTGCTTGTGGGTTAATAAAAACTCAAATTTGTGTTTTGAAAGCGCAGCGCTGTCTGAGTTTCTAAGTAGCTAAGTTGGCATGTTTTGAAAATTGAATCCACTGTAGAGATTAGTTGTACCTACCCAATACATGTCATTCCATATTCAATCCTAATTATTTTGTTTCTTCTAGTTTGTTGCATCACCAATAAATGTACATAGGGATTCTAGCGTGAGTAAACAAGAGCTTCAGTGCGTCATTGATGGATTTTCTTTTGTCAGTTTCTAATTCATTTTTGGAGTATGATTGTGACAAAAAGAACATTGTACTAATAAGAAGCATGTCATTCTAAACACAAAAACTGTGACATTTTAGCTGAAATTTAGGTTGGCAAAAATGATATCCAACAATCTCTTTTTTTTTCCAAGAAAAAAAATCTTTATATTTGATATTTCACAATAGAAATCAAAATATACATGCTCTAGCCTGTTGGCTCTTTGACTTAAAACCAAAAATATTCATTCTTATCCTTTCAGGACATATTACAGTCTTCCTCCAATACAGCTAAAGGCCACCTTAGAAACAAAGATCTCAGACAAAAATATCGTTTCCTGAGAGTGTCAGTCAGACATCTAACTATAAGAAACAAAAGAGTATAATGTCAGAACAAAGACTTGACAGAGTATGAAGAAAGAGAAGATACGCTGAATTCTTGCTGAGTCAAGAATCAAGATGCCTTCCTGCAATAAAATGGCTTCCTTAGAAATAAGATCTTCTCTGGCATTGAATTCCCTGAAAATGCGAGAAAAACAAATTTCTTCAAAAAGGTTTTTTACCTCCAAGGATTTCTCCATGATTGAAAGCCAGGTTAGAAATTTGACATCAGCCATTAGCCCAATTCATTAGAATATTTGAGTCCCCTAAGACCTGCATTTTTCATCAAAATCCATAGGGCATAAAATTCTTCTGTACTATTTGTTCCTTGGACAACTCCATGTTTGAGAAGAAAATAATGCAAATTATTTAAAAGGAAAATTGCTCCATCTCCACACATACCTGGGGTACCTTGAAACGCACCATCAGAGAAACCCCAGGGATATGAATAGTCAATTTCGGGCTCCTTTAAACATTGGGAGATTTCTTCTTGGGAACCTTCCAGCATTCCCCATAACAGGTTCTCATTTGATTAGACACCCATACTGAAGTTGCTTCCTTGCCTTGGAATATCATCTTATTTCTTGTAAGCTGAACTCCCCACAACACATCACAGGGGAGTGCTCTATGAACATAAACAGATCTATCTGAAATCCAAGACTCAAAGATATCCACTAGGGAATTTTTGTCCCAACATGATTTGACATTGATGGCCTGCAAAACTTCCTTCCAAACTGCTTGTGTAAATGAACAAGAAACAAAGATGTGATCCACAGCTTCACTTGCACTCTTACAAAGAACACACCATCCAGGTCCTATCTAATTCCTCTTTTGGACATTATCCCATATTAGGATCTTGTTGGCTAAATTGGCTAAAGCTAGCCAAATAAAAATTCTAGTTTTGAGAGGGCATATACTAGGTTCCATACCAGTTTCCACCACCAAACTCTCTCTATGTCTATATCTTCTTCCATCTTACCTTCATAGCCTAGATTTGCAGTGAGAATCCCTGTAGCTTCTAGCATTATTTCTCGACCACATTAAACATCATCATGATCCTTGAGACTTATAACTCTATGATTTAACAACAAGATATACTGAGTCCATTCTGAAGCGCTATCCCTTGTAGATTTAAATCCTCGGTTGATTTCCATAATTGTATCCCTCTTCCACGATCTTATTGAATTGAATCATCTGCTAACCTTATTATCCCCTTAGAATTAAGCTCAACAATCAGAGGATCAGATCAGATCCACTACACCCTATCCATAGATCAACACCTATTCTTAATCTGTCCCCTCTTCCACTTTTCCGTGAAATCCGATTTCCCAAGGTTGGAAATGCTTTTACCAGCCCTTTTCGTACATTTTAAGCAATCTTTAATGATTTTCTTTCCAATATGATCCATTTTTCTAGAGCCCCATCTTCCAAAAACTTAGCCTTCATCACTTTGCCCCAAAATCCCTCATTACACAACATTCTCCAAAATCTTTTCACTGCAAGTGCTTGACCAAAAGCATAAATGTTCCTTAAGCCCCAGCCTCCCGTCTCCTTTGGTTTTGCTGTCCCTATACATTTCACAATGGGAATGCCCTCAACTTTCCTCTTTCCCATCCAAACAGACCTAAAACACTTTCTTCTCATGTTATCCAAAATACCTTTGGGGTGTGAGGTAAGGTCCAGGGAACCTTTAGTAATAAACACTCCCCTTTATCGGGGTTGTAAGGTGTACAAAAGAATAACAAATCAACATTCCTCTATTCCCGTAACCAAGTTTCAATTTCCATGGCATTATCATTCATGAAGTTATCTATTGTACTACACAAACCACTCAATTCAACCGTTGCAGGAGTTCTTTTGCTTGACATTAAGGATTATTGTACATCAGTGCACTATAGAGGGTTAGATAGTTTTGTGCCAAGATTAAAGAAATATATTTGATCTTGTTTTATTAGGCATACTAGCACTAGTTAGATTACATGCTTAAGAAATGTAAACAATAATGCATTTATCACAAAATATCATTACACAAAGATGTCGTAGAAAATCTATCTTTGTTAATAGAAAAATTACAAACTAATACAATTTTTTACACACAATATAACCTTTCATTAATTATCTAAATAAATTTGTATGACTCTTAATCCCACACACAAAATCAATTCAAGTTCTCTAGGCTTGTATGCCATCTTACAACCTAGGGTTTTGAGGTCATTTGCTACACATAGGGACAATTTTACTTCAAAATCCATTTTTGACAAAATGGATATGAATTTAACAAAAGAGAAAGAGGTTTTTTTCAATAACATACCAAATAACAAAAGCCTCCCTCAGTTTATACACAGGTGTTATAATTTGGGAGAAATGCAAGGAGATTTGAGGCCTATTTTTCAAGAATATTTAATTTCCTATTTGATCCGGATTATTTTCGGCACGAAATGAGAGCGGAGATATAATAAAGAAATGCACAGAGATATCGTGTATATCCAGTAATATAACAGAAATATATCAGAGATGCAACCATAAACACCGAGATACAGTAATACATGATTTCTATTAATGAAAGAGATGTACAGAGACTGTAAAAATACAGAGTGAAAGACTCGCTAGAATGGTGGCAGCTTATCTCTGAGAAGAGATGTGACGGCTACTTGCATTCGCAAGAAGATGATTACAATGAGGCTCGGAAGGCCTTTTTACAATAGACGGGAATGCCAAAA
>ML822077.1:90520-106627 GCA_009831015.1 Picea engelmannii | reverse complement strand
CCAAAAACCTAACCCTAGGAGATGAAGCGCCAAAAGTCATGTGGGCCCCGTTTGGGTAAGTTGGTGCATCAACTTCCCGGGGTCGTAAATTTTGCATACGATCTTCGTTTTAGGCGTGTGATAGCTCGTTGGAAAGGTATCATAGAGGAGATTCATTTTGGGGCCTCAATCATGCCTTCGGCTATCATTGAGAATCTTGATCTCAAAAAAACTTCATTTAGGCCCTCAAAATGGCCCCGGAAGTTAAAACCTGCTAAAAATAGTAAATTGCCAAAATGGCCAGAAAACTGTTTTGAGCCATTTGGAAAAGGTGGGTGGCCCCCGATATCCACCTGGATCACTATTTTAGTCATTATTTTGTGGCACGTATTTCGAGAAGATGGGAATGAATTTCAAAACTCCGAGAGAAATTATTCTTTAAAACAACCTTATTTAAAAAAACCTCTCCCAGTTTTGTAACAAGTATTATAGTTAAAGAGATATCACTTCATCTTTGACTCCTATTTTTACAAAGATGCAAGAAAAATGTATCCTATTGTCTTATTGGCATCCAAGTGGAGGTTTGAAATATTTAAATATCATACCTTGATATATTCCATTGACTTGGAACACTGGTATGACCTGTAAACTATCCAATGTTTTGAAACTACCATCAATAAGGATCAAAACTTGTAATGTTTTAGGTATGCCTATAGGTGTCATTTTGAAGCTGACCCAAGTGATTTTTCTTGTATGGATGACTGTTTTGGCACCTTTTTGTTTGTTTGATCTTGGTTGGTAATGTCTCATTAGTTAGGAGGAATATTATTTCATGTTGCATGGTGCTAACTCAGGCTGCATGTTAACGCTGAATTCGTATTGTAATTGTACAATTCCTTTATAGTACTCATACACGCCTAGGATATACTCATTTTGGACAAGAAAATAGGGCATATAAATTTTCATGTTGCAGACTATTGAGAAAGTATTTTATGACCCTTCTAATGCTTTGGATGATTGATCATTAGTTCTCTATTTTAGTGTGCCATATCATTAGTGCTATGTTTTAGGATCTTGTTCATGAAGGATCTTAGTGCTCCTTGCTAACATGCACCCATAGGTTAAGTACCTCCTCTAGATAAACTGATTATTGTACCTATAGAATGGGTTCTTCTCCTTCCTCAAATTTTAGATTCATGGCCCATCATGCCCTTGACTTAATTGGTATTGTACATGGTGGCATTTTTCTTATATTCCAATATTGGTTGATACCCGATGCCACCTTCAACAACTCTTGCCTTCTGGAAATTGAACTTTGTTCACACGTTAGAAGCTACTACCCTATTGGTCTCCTTCATATTGTAGTTCTTGAATATCGAATCTTTTAACAATTTTTCCCTTCTCAAGCTCTGCAACTCTGACTGATAATAGGGTCGACTCTAAAACTCTTGCAACTCTCTAAAATTGAGCATTCAAATGGTACAGATTGTTTCTAAAACTCCAAACCCAAAATCCTTACTCTAATTTATTTCATCTTGATCGAGGCCATTTGAGGCATGCACCATTGTGATCATTGATCTCTACCCTATCCTAACTATCTAATCTAATTCCTCACAAATCCCGCCTAGAAATAGTAATTGATGAAAGATAAGAGATTCCTTTTGCAACAAATTTTTGGATCATAAATATGAGATGACTAGCTTGGATGTGACCTATGTAGCATTAAAAACATTAAAATCATGTTTTAGCCCCACCTACCCTCAACCTCATTAATAGTGACAAGAATAAACACTTTTGATAAACCCCCCCATGTATATCTTTCCAATGCAAAGTTTTCCCTCATGGAGGCGCCTTACCCTACACAGACACACCCTTTTCTCTATGTTCCATTAGCTCTACATTTTCTCGCTTTCCAACAACATCCATTCAAACCCATCCACAGATCCCAATTTCTTGTACTAGACATCCTAACCACAAATCTTTGCTCCAGTGGAGTAATTTTAAGCTTGTGTAACCATGGATTCATTATTATATTTTATTCCTAGACCTACACAACAAGAAGCAACTAACAAAACTAAACCTGAATTGAACTTGGTGAAACCGAAATTGTGGAAATTGACTTGCAGAAATGGAACTGCCAGAAATAAATGTTTAATTTAGTTATAGAATCTACTATGGGACATAACCTCCCCCATAATTTAGGGTGGTTCTATCGAGTTTGGGCCAAATAGGGATTTGGGAATGTGTCATTCACCTACTATTTTTTCAGCTGGCCATCTAACTGTACAAGCTGGACTACACCCTCATTAGTTATCTACATAGTTCTATAGGGTCCCTACCAATGCATACAGATTGTTTCTAAAACTCCAAACCCAAAACTTTACTCTAATTTATTTCATCTTGATCGAGGCCATTTGAGGCATGCACCATTGTGATCATTGATATCTACCCTATCCTGCCTATCTAATCTAATTCCTCACAAATCCTGCCTAGATATAGTAATTGATGCAAGATAAGAGATTCCTTTTGCAACAAGTTTTTGGATCATAAATATGAGATGACTAGCTTGTGTGTGACCTATGTAGCATTAAAAACATTAAAATCATGTTCTAGCCCCACCTACCCTCAACCTCATTAATAGTGACAAGCGTAAACACTTTTGATAAAACCCCCCATGTATAGCTTTCCAATGCAAAGTTTTCCCTCCTGGAGGCGCCTTACCCTACACAAACACACCCTTTTCTCTATGTTCCATTAGCTTTGCAGTTTCTCTCTTTCGAACAACATCCATTCAAACCCATCCATAGATCCCAAGTTCCTGTACTACACATCCTAACCACAAAACTTTGCTCCAGTGGAGTAATTTTAAGCTTGTGTAACCATGGATCCATTATTCTATTTTATTCCTAGACCTACACAACAACAAGCAACTAGCAAAAGTAAAACTGAATTGAACTTGGTGAAACCGAAATTGTGGTAATTGACTTGCAGAAATGGAACTGCTAGTAATAAATGTTTAATTCAATTCTAGAATCTACTATGGGACATAACCTCCCCCATAATTTAGGGTGGTTCTATCGATTTTGGGACAAATAGGGATTTGGGAATGTGTCATTCACATACTATTTTTTCAGCTAGCCATCTAACTATACAAGCTGGACTACATCCTCATTAGTTATCTACATAGTTCTATAGAGTCCCTAACAATGTATACAGATTGTTTCTAAAACTCCAAACCCAAAACATTTAGTCTAATTTATTTCATCTTGATCGAGGCCATTTGAGGCATGCACCATTGTGATCATTGATCTCTACCCTATCTCGCCTATCTAATCTAATTCCTCACAAATCCTGCCTAGATATAGTAATTGATGCAAGATAAGAGATTCCTTTTGGAACAAATTTTGGATCATAAATATGAGATGACTAGCTTGGGTGTGACCTATGTAGCATTAAAAACATTAAAATCATGTTCTAGCCCCACCTACCCTCAACCTCATTAATAGTGACAAGAATAAACACTTTTGATAAACCCCCCCATGTATAGCTTTCCAATGCAAAGTTTTCCCTCCTGAAGGTGCCTTACCCTACATAGACACACCCTTTTCTCTATGTTCCATTAGCTCTATAGTTTCTCGCTTTCCAACAACATCCATTCAAACCCATCCACAGATCCCAAGTTCTTGTAGTAGACATCCTAACCACAAAGCTTTGCTCCAATGGAGTAATTTTAAGCTCGTGTAACCATGGATCCATTATTCTATTTTATTCCTAGACCTACACAACAACGAGAAACTAAAAAAACTAAAACTAAATTGAACTTGGTGAAACTAAAATTATGGAAATTGACTTGCAAAAATGGAACTACCAGAAATCGAACAAGTAGATATGGTTATTCCTCCCTGCCAATTTGACGATCCCTTGCCTAATGGAATACAAAAGCCATCCATTCCATAAATGAAAAAGTTTTTTACTATCATGAAAGGATGCCCGAAGTGGAAAGTAAATGAAGATTGGGCAAAGAAAATGTTAAATTGGGATTTATTTACCCATCCACAGACCATTGAATTTAATCAATCCACTTCTTGTGAGAAAAAACTGGAAATGTCTGCATCGTGGAAAGCCTATATGAAATATAACAAATGTTGGTTGTCTTTCTATGAATGGTTAATGAAAACAAAGAATGAGGATGTCCAAATGATGGAATCCAATTCTTCCAGTGTTAGACAGAAATGGAAAGGCCTTGATGGTAAAAAATTAGAATATCCATCTATTTTCCCCCCTTTCAAAGGGATTATCTTAGAATATGGGGAAAAACAATCCATATCCATTCCATTAGTACTTGCAAAAGAATATCCCCAGATGCGAAATATTGAAAGAAAGATTCAGAATGCATCTGAACAATTAAATTGGACCAATACAACTTTGCGAGGTATGGAAACCCATACTTTTGTAACAAATGACTATGCCCACAAAACACACATAGACCAACTACAAGTAAGTACAGACGAGATCATCTCTAGTGTTAACTAAATGCAACAAAATATCTATGAAGTCAAAATTGATGTTGATGTCACAAGAAATCCGGTCCAAGAAGAAAAGGGCTCATTAAAAGAAAATCATGAAGAATTAAGGGAATGCCTTGATCAAGCCTTCACAGAGATGGGAAAGAGAATCCTAAAAGTCACCGAAAACCCTCAAAACAAACCTATACATGCTTCCCATCTTTCCCCCCAAAAAATCACCTCCATCAGTTCTACTGTATATACTCCTGAAGAAACTAATGTTAAGAAAAACATTTCTTCTCATTTTCCCCCTGAAGCTAAATCTTCATCTCATTCTCTCATCACTGAGTATCAACCCTCTACACATGTTCTTCTTGCAAGAGAACCACTTCCTTTGAATATGAATAGATCTCCTGCCCCTAACCTCTATGGTAGAGGAAGGCTCCTTGAAGCTCAGAGTTTTACTGATGATTGGTATTTTGGATGGAACATTGATGGCCTGATCACTAGAAAATTTCAACAAGTCATTGATAGGATGTATGTGTCCTATAAAATTATGTGTATGAAAGGAAAGACTGATATTGAGGCCTGCAAATCCATTATTCAATGCTTTACAGACACATTGTCTAAATGGTGGGATATATAATCCTCTGCAACTCTAGTTGAAAAAATGGAGAAAGAAGTATTGAAATATGAAATAGATGATGCCATTTATCATGAGAATGGGAACCCACAAAGGAACATGATAGGTGCCCTTACTACACTAATTCTTAGACACTAGTGTGGCACTGAAAAGGAAATTGTTGAAAAACATTCTTTGATCCTCATGAATATGAATTGCAGAAAAATGTCACATTATGAATACTTCCACCAAGAATGGACTCAAAGAATATATGAGGTTAAAGACAACAAGAATTTTCTTTGGAAACATGTTTAATATTTATCTAGCATCTCTACCTAGCAATTTTGTAGAATATCTTAAGGCCCAAGAGGCATTCAAACTCCCTTATGAGATTTATACTTGGGGATAAATCTATACAATTGTCACAAATGCCTGGTTAGTCTCTGTACTAACATGAAGGTTAGTAAATCAATTCAAAAAATGTAAAGACTCCTTGACAACTGATCTATTTGTGAAACATATGGTTTGTCTATATATGATCCTGTCAGAAGAAGAAAGAAGGCAAAGAAAGCCTTGGAAAAGGTAAGATCTACAAAAAATAGCCGATCCGGGACTTATCTAAGAAAATTTACAAGGCAATATATAAGAAAATCCTCTAAAAGGTATCAAAAAACTCATTACTACACTCCTGAGGATATCAATTTGAAAACACATAAGTAACAATCTAAACAAGCTATAGTTTGTTGGCTTTTTGGACAACCTAGTCATCGTGCAAAGTGAAAGTCAGTTCTTTATTTGGAAATGTTAGCAACATACAGTGCAGACTTCCAAAACACCTATCAACAATAGAAGGTTCCATTCCTCTCTTCATTAGAGGTTCAGATAAGTTTCTTATAGAAGGGGGTAAGGTAGGGTGTTACCCCTTAAGTTCTCTAATAATGTTTTTATGTGACTCGTACATGAGCTCAAGTAGGCCAAGTGTTGTTTCCGTGCTTTGATACCAATTTGTAACACACCCGTCCCCTAAATACCCTTTCTAGGGATGGGACATCATTTTTTTGTTCTTCCTAACTATCTCAAATCCTAATTTTGGGATCTTCATTGGTTACTACTCGTAATGAGCTTTCTAACGATCGCCACTGCACTAAAATCCAATATTTGGTATACAAGTTATGGACTCCCGAAGTTTCCCGGGAATTGTTAGTTGGGGTCTTCAGCATTCGGCGCTGAACACTCCTTTTTTCTAATCCTCGAAGTTCTTAAATCTCGCCACGTGGCCTTAGCCATTCAGTGATTGATGTTCAATGTTTTATGTTGAATGCCCCTTTATTACATTATGCCCAAAACTTCCGAACTCCCAAAGTTATCCAGATTCCCAGAGTCCCAGACACGTCACCAACCACGTTGTCCAGGCAGGCATGAACCAGAAGGTGACACGCGGAAAGGGCCAAGGGTGACACGTGTCCTCATTAGAAAGTGACATATTTCATGCTCTAATAGGCATAAGGGGTCTGTGAATCGTCCATATCTGGGTGATGCGTGGCATGCGTAATGTGCGTCCACATCACCTTGTACGACATCAGGATGCCACATCATCTTGGACTGATGGCTGCCCAACCCTTCGATCTCACGGTCAATAAGATTCCACATAGATGCATATATCTACGGATCTTGTTACTTCAAGGCTCCAGATTTCAGAGCTTACCAATGCCTCACATTGTGAATTCCCCAAAGAGCCAAGTCTCCAAACCCTCTAATCTGGCACCAAGTGTCCTCATCCTACCAACGACCGAGATTCATTTCGATGTTCGCGAGTTCAGATGTTTTCACACTCTGTAGATTCTTGGCCAGGTTCCTCTGGAGTACTAAGTCTCCATACTATAGAATCTCTTTCCACATGTCCTCTCATCCAAGGGCTCTAGTTCAATGGACAACATTTAATAGGGGACAAGTAGGGGCCACATGTCACTCCACTAGGCGTTCCTGATTGGTTGGGAAGTCGAGAGTGGGCCTCTTAGATCGACGGTCCTCGTCACTTCAGAAGTTTGACATTCAAGAGTTTGGCATGTACCTTTCGGCTTTCTCTCCAGACCACACTTGATCTATCACCACTGGCCACCCCCGAGCTAGACCATGATACTCTGAGAGAGATTCTTTCTCTTTGCTCCATGACAGTCAGGGACGAAGGTTACTCTCCTCCTCCCACAGTAACTTGGCAACCTATTTTCTCCACTCCAAGCAAGGAGGTCTGCACAAGTACTTCCTTGGTCACTTGCCAGCCTCGTTTATCAGCTTGTAGTGAGACCCTTCCCAGGGATTCTTTCAACCAAAACTATCTTGCTTCTTCGCTTTTCTCTCAACTCTAGAGTTGAAAACATGCTTCTCTTCTCACGATTGTTCTCTCTACTCTGTTATCTTGAAGATCTGTCTCTGTCCCCCGAATTACCTCCTTTATTTCCTTCCTGGGTTGCGTGGGTCTGAATCCCAATTTATTTTCAGTCCTAGAAGCCTTACAGATGGGTACCCTGCCCCATCTCCTCATTAACTCTTGAGGATGGTCTTCCAACTACCATCCTGACTGGTAATTCATTTCTGGGTCAGAGGACTATTAAGCAATTACACTCAGTAGGTACTGGTCTGTTGTGGGTCATATTAACCATTCTTGGTTTCCCCTCACCATCTCTTTCATAGCATCCATGGTCTATCTTGGAAAACTCCCCCCGCCTTTCAGCAGTTGTGAAACACATATCCAATTTCCATTAATAACAGGAAATTCATACATTGACCCTTTTATACAAAGGTTTGTCAAATCAAACATTCACACATATTTAGTCCACCATAATCTCTTGGCTAGTTATAGTTATATTTACAAACTGGGGGAAAACATGGGTATTACACATAGCACGTGGATGCTTCCTTTGTAGCCCATTTTTTTGGTATATAATTCCCTGTATGTACATACTTTGATTATCTTAAAAGTTAATAGTAATTGGAACTTGGAAGAATTTTAATAAAAAAGAATCCACAAATCTCATCTTTGTGCACTATGTTCAACCTTGAATCTTTAGCTACCTTTAGCCAAGCTAGATAACTCCGCTCCATAATGCCTGTCAACCTTAGATACTAATCAATTGATCTATTTTTTGAGAATTCCCCCCTACAAGGCCAATTACTCTTGGATACATGAATAACAACCCATACTTAGCGATGGTGGCACTATTTGAAATAGTTTTATTTAACATGAAACTACAATAACAATATTAATGTACCAAAAAGATTTAAGTGCCATGGATGAAAAAGATGCATAATCACAATTCTTTCTCCATGACATAAACCACTCTCAAACAATATGTAAATATTCCTTAGCATGTAAATGTCTTGCTTAAAGTACAATCATTTCCAAAGATTCATTATATACATGTTAATCCATTTAAAGACTGGCATGCTTTATCATTAGTTATAGTCTTCATGACTTTAGTTTGCATCATGATCCACAATGAGTCAACTAGTTTTAGCTAAAAAGAAAGTCCCAATTCTCAAATACATTATTTACAAGAAGCATAAATTACTACCTAATATTCAGCTCTAATTGCAAGATAAATAAATAAGTTCATACTCATGCAAGCATAGAGCAATTGCTTCTCATCATCAGTGACAACCCCTATGATAACACTGTCCAGTATTGAAGCAGTGGAATCAAATGTATCCATCACCATAATTTCATGGAAAAAATCATTGGGAAACTTGGTGGAGCAGTGGCAGTAACTAAAAATGTTAATTAGTCCCTATGTAGTGAATCCATGCCTCACCTTGGATATTGGGGCACTTCTTCAATTGCTATCCAAATCCTGTAAACTAATTACTCCTCATTGCAAAATTTTAATGCAAATGTTTGTCGACACTAATATGTTTCTAATTCAATAATGCAGTAGAAAAAATTAAATTCGACACAATTAACAATGTACAATGTCAAGGGAATCATTCTCTTATGAAACTGCAAGAAGTGCCATGCAAAACCAATATGATATTTCACCCATAAACCTTATCTGCAAAAAAAATCCTTGCATCATATTGCTCGGGAGCTACTCTTCACTCAACCAATGAACAATATCAATGTGAGAAAGTTGTATCCAAGTTGAGGCAAAGATATGTACAATGGCTCATTCCAATCAATCAATAGGGAAACTTCTAAATCCCAATCTGGAAGGGAAATGCGACATGGCTCACTGCCACTCTTAATGACTTGACAATAAACTATGATAAGATTGTTCTCTGCAACAAGGAAAAACAACATTGAAATATTTACATCTTAAGCTTTGGTACATCCTATATCCAATGACGAATTATTCTTTGCTTCCATTTACAAAGTTAGGATGTTTTGACATAATACCTGTTGCATTCACATATGTCGAAATGGGGGTATAGAACTTTATTTCATATAAAAAATTTATTCACAAAAGCATGTGTTGGCTCCTATTTCACCTAGAATCACCAATAATCCCCACACAAACATTGTCCTTCCTTTGAAATGGTGAAAACGATTGGTATCCCTCACAATAAACTCTCATGTAACAATCGTGGATATGAACTTGATGGTAGAGTGGAATTCATCACATATGGTTCTTGAAAATCCTAATAGGTATTCCAGGGGTATGTTAAAAATACCAAATGCAATGGCCATTTTTTCACTATGATGGCAGAGAATATGTTCCTTCTTCTCTTCCTCCACATCACACAACACAACATTCCCGTTGGGCACATAACGTGCTTCTTTCATTTTCCCAGATAAGATTTCCAACTTTTCATAAATTTGTTACATATGTGGATGTGAATCATCTCCTACAACAAAATCATACACCTTGTTCTTGATTTCAATCCAGTTGTAGCTTGACATATTTTTCACCTTCTGTTTGTTCATCATTTTCTTCACATTTCCTATGTCATCCCACCTACCAGCTCCTGCATAGATATTTGAGAGAATTACATAATGGGAAGGATTTTTAGCATCTGCCTCATAAATTTATCTTGCCATATATTCCCCTAATTTTAGAGTAGTATGGATTCTACAACCAACAAGTAAATACCCCCACATAGAAGCATCGAGTTTAATTTCCATTGTGTGGATGAAGTCAAGTGCCATATCCAAGCACCCACCACGGAAAAGGAGGTAAACCATGCAGAAATAATGCTCCACAATCGGTGTGATGCTATAATCTCTTCTCATGCAATTAAAATAACTCCAGCCATCATCCACTAGGCCTGTGTGGAAACATGCAACTAGAACACCAACAAAGGTGACATGATTTTGTCTTATGTTAAACTGTATAATTATTTAAATTGTATAATAATTGGTCACCTGAAATAAGGTAAAATTTAATAGACCTTAAAAATTATTAGAATCAAAGCAAGATCAAGCATGCATGATCTACTTGCAATTTGATAAAGAAAAATTAAAACAGAACAGGACAGAAGAAACAAGCAAAATCATACAAGGCTTAAGGGTAAATCAAGAGGATCGAGGACACATTTTAGTGTGGGAATGATCTTCTTGTCAGGATGATGGTATGCACATGTCATGAAAAATTTGCAGTCACATGTCCTTCATGTATAAATGATAATCTGGTTGACCAGGAATTTCAAGGAACATACTTTCCCTCTTAGTTTTGCTTAATAGAAATTGAAATGTTGGCGGTCCCATGCCTGGACATCCAGGTGGAAAATGATAAAATTTCCTTTGAATTCCATCAACCGTTGTATCATTTTGGGGTGTGGACCTGTACACTAACCAACCCTTATTAGTTGTTGCTGACAATATGGATATGAAATTCAACCCGCATACCCTTGCTATAGATGAAAATACTTTGATTGAAAAAAATGCAATGGTCTCTAAATGATGTCCTCTCTAACTAAGACAAATACCCATGATAGCTTGTAAATCAAGATGATTTCTACAATATCAAAGAAGACAGACATCATGATGGTAGTGGTTCTTAGTTATTACAATTTGGACAACATAGACTAGATATCCAAGTATTTGAAGACTAATAGATGAAATTACATTCATTACTACTCACTATGTAATATAACAAGTGCAATACTACTCCCAGGGGTGACTTCCAACCTCCATGTAACTGGGTTGTATTTTTATTTGATCTTTGGTACTCCTAGAATAACTTGCATTTTGTCATGGTGAAAGTAAGAAAATTCAAACTTCAAACCATTCCTTTTGTAATGAATACAAGAGTCTTCCAAGTGGTTACCTCAAAGTATTCAACAATATTATGAGAATTTTGGCCCAGTGGCCCAAAGTAAATTACTTTCCCTCCTCTTTTCATTAATAATACTTGAACCCATTATGGCAAGTTAGAAATCAAAACCACTCTAAAATAAACAATGCAAGTTTTAATATAATCTAGACATTGGTTTAACTCATCAAAATTTTCAAAGATGTTGATGCTAGCATGATGAATGGTACAAAAAACTGTCCTTCCAGTATCTACTATATTACGAATAGTTTGCATAACAATTGCAGATGCTCTAGCATCCAAAACATAGGTGAGATCATCGATGAAAATTATAGAAGGATTTGCAACAAACTCAACAACTATTGTTATCCCTTTCCTTTGTTCAATTGAAAATCCATCCACACTAGGAATGACTACTAGTGCATCCCTTAAATTTTCTAATTCCACAAGTTCCATGACCTTATCAACAACGGCCTACAAATTGAAATCTTTTGCAAGTCAGTAACATGACAATTTGGCACCATGTCAAATAAGAGAAATCGATTAGTTTTGTATACTTACAACTTTGGTTTCTTTTTCAACATCCTTTGGAATACGGAGAAATGCTAAATATAATAGTGATTCCTAGACAGTGACTTGCAAATAATGTATATCATTCTTCTCATAGTAAACAGAAATACGAGCAAAGGTTTCTTGATTTTTGAGAAATCCAGAGATCCTGATATCACCCTCAATATATCCTGAAGTCTTCCTTCCAGCAAAGACATCCATGAGAGTTGTCTTACCTACACTACTAACCCCCATGAATGGTGTAAGAGCACCAGGTCTGAATACACCTGTAACATCTTGGATAAATTGAAGTCTATCTTCAGTTACTCCTTGTGCACTCATTTCCTGCAGACAAATCTAGCGTTAGCCAACCAAGCCCTTCAAGTAGGAGAATCCACAAAAAATGCAATAGTTGGATCACATAATAGACTAGTATCATGGCTCAAGTTCCATAAAGGGGGCATGTCAATGAAGTATTTGACATTTTCAAAAGACATGGTTAGTGGTTGAAATGTAAGAATCATTCCTTGCTTTGGAGAAACTCTTGTTGCAGCCTCCAAAGATGACTCATTATTTCCTACTAGATTAGTTAATCGGTTGATCATTTGTATGATCTACATTTCAACTGCATAACCAAACATTGAATAATTTTTTAAAGAAATGAAAAACATAGAATTCATCTTCTATCTAATCCCCTTAAATTTCAATACGTTCAACAAAATCTGAAAAAGAGATGGTTAACAATTTTCTCATAAGTATTATTAGCATCTACAGAAGACAAAGAACGTGAGAAAGATCATTTTATTGATCTTGAAGGTCTTGTCTTGAGCCCTTCCTCTATACCATTATGTTGGGCTTGCATTTATTCAAAGGCTTTCTTAGAAATGGAAGCTTGAGTTTTCCAAGAGCTACAGATAAACAAATCCCATATAATTTCATATTGGAAGAGATTTGATAAAATAGAGATGAACATAAAAAGAATGGAAGGTATGTGTGTAGTGAAGCAACTCATAATTTACATATGCAAGAGCCAAGTTAAAAATCACGTTGAAGTGTAATGAAAAGTCCAACAAAGCACCGACTCCTATACAATACCAATATCCTTATGGAAATAGGTTATGATGCTTTAGCGCAGTAAGGCCCAAATTTGTGGTATTTTCTGCACTTTGAAGGCCAACATGGTTCCATGAAACTAGTCAATGTGATGTGTGGTTGTATAAAACCTCTTCATAGTTAAAAATACCATAGATTATTTCCATTGGTTCTATAGAATTTCAAAGAACTTTGAGTGGATTAAAAAGGTTGAAACCTTACAATCTTCCATCTAAAAGAAAGCATCTCATTCATAGAGATCACATTCTCTACATACATCAAAGGGGAGCACCAGTAGCCCCATATCCACCATTTTGGGACGCTATCCGCATTTGAAATCCATCAAGATGTTAGTTTGATTGTAAATTGATGCTTCATTTTTAAAAGACCAAAATCCTATTATGTGATTATAGTGACAGCATAAACTTATTATATGATTAGAGTTACAAAGTAACTTCTTACTTGTTTAACCTTCTAGTCTTGCATCAGTTCTTCGTTGGTCTCTTAGAAATATTTTATGTCCATGAGTTGAAAAGGAAAAATAAGAATACTAACCTCTAGGAAGAATGAATCCTCCAAGCATGGAGATGATAAGAAGAGCTAAAGCTCCTCCGATATTAGCTATGACCATTGTTCTACAAACTCTTACTATAAGGTGGAACATGGATGATGACATGTGATGAACTAGGAAGATGAGAAGAAATTTCCCAAAAAATTTATAACGAAAAATGACTGGTGTCAGCTACAAGGAAGGAATGCAATAAAGAGATTATGCTTGCATCACTGAGAATAGAGATAATATTGATAAACAATTGATTTATTTATAGTACTTTCTAGCTTCAGGGGAAAACCCAATGGTATAGTAAGTCCTCACCACCCAAATAATAGCTTCCAACAATGACATTATAATTCTCAGTAAAAAAGTAGGAATAGTGAAAGCTCATGCTGGGTAGAAGAGAAGATCTCGCTACTTGAAGAACAAAGGGAGCTGAAAATTGTCATTGACAATTCTAAAAATCCATTGAACATGTTGGTGATGAGTCTAAAAAATAATTCTCCAAGGTACATATTTGCATCACTTGAGGTTTTATGGTGCATTTCAGTCTGCAAGAATACATTGGATCCAATGAAGGAAACATTTATAATCAGCAAAGAAAAATGGTTCCAGTAAGATATTCTTTAACGTTGCGTTGATGATTATCATATAAGATTAACATTTTGAAATAAAATATTACTTATCTCAAATAAGATGAAATTCTAGATTCTGAAGCATCTCACCTGTACAGTTTTGAATATGTACACAAAGGAATTTCGCTTGACAAGAAGCCATTCTTTTGCAAAACAAGCCTTAAAGATTCTTTAAAAAATGTAATTTCATGGATGACTTTAAGACAATTAAGCACTTATTTTTAGTTTTCATAATTAATAATTGTATTGCAGTGAATCAATTGAGTTCTTTACTGAGTTTAATGTCTTTGGAAGAATTTTGATATTAATGTAAAACAGATTGACTAAACCGTTCAAATTACAAATTGATTATATTCGAGGAGATGGGTATACCTTGTAATCGAGAATAATACATACATTGACATGGTAGAACTGGATGCAAAGGTAAGGAGGGATAGGGTAGGAGTATTTCTTAATAAGCATGAAATTTTTTTCCATCACAAAGGATCCAATAGTACCTCATCTAGATTCGTAAATGAATTTGAAGGTGAGTACTCAAATAGATCCTTATTTGTGACCATCTTATGATTTTAAATATGTTGAAACTGCATTAACTTGGATTAGATTTAATAAGACACTTTGTTTTTGGGGGGATATGTGATGCATATTTACTAGCTTATGACTACCGAGGATCACTATGACTGAACCATACTAAAACAATTATTTCTAATGTGCTAAAGAATTGAAAAACAAAGAGAAACAAAGTACATATGCACTCATCTCAAGACATTAGAGTATTCTAAAAAAATTGAGGCGAATTGGAAATTTTGTCATGAAATTGGGAGGGCAAACCCTCTTTGCACCTGATTTTCTGATTTCATTTATGGGACAAATGATATACCATATAGATTACTTAATTTAATATTTGGGCTAAAATTTTTAATTTTTCTTAAAACTACTTCAATAAAAATTCGCCCCTTCAAAAATTTAAACCCTAAAATTTCGCCCAATGGCGAAATTTCGCCCCTAAAATTATCTATGGTAGATAATACACATCATTCATAAGTAAGGTTTTTTGATGATGGTTTATATTTTATATAAGAAGTGGAATTTAACATTTTATGAGTATATGGTGTAGGGTTATGGGGAATATGGGAGATGAAGAGATCAATTTGGCCATTATAGTGGATGCCTTTTTAAGCATGAGAAAGGAAAGCAATAGAGTCTCCTTGGCGCAAGAGAATAAATCGAGAAATACCAATAAAATAAAACATTTAGAAGTCTCCTTAAATCTCAATCTCAAGACAAGAATAATAGATGCACATACATTTTGAGAGCCACATGGAAATCATTTTCCTTACCATGAACGTGTGCATGATTTTGTAATGGAACATGGCAATCATGTTCACTAATTAGCAACACTCATTGATGTCTTAATTGGCCATTAGCCAAAGCTCGACGCCAACCAACTTGTGGGATATCACGAATTGAGTTATATTGTCTTTTATTATTATTATTATTATCATTAATGATTTGGGATGGATAGATAAACAGAGTTAGGATTTATTAGTGGTGTGTGATAGATGAACAGAGCTAAGATTTATCAGTGGTATTTTCTCAAGATTGCATTGGTATCCATTAATTCCCTAGCCCATAATATCTAAGCCATTAACCATTAAACTACCTAACCCATAAGCACCAAATCCCTTAGCTCTTGACCCTTAATCCCTAACCCTTAATCCCTTAACCGTTAATCCATGTACCCCAAATCCCTAAATCACATAATCCTCAAAGCCCCTATCCACTTAACCCCCAACACCTCAACTAATTAACTATTTAGGCACATCCTGCGCTAAATCTGGTGCTAAATCCTAGAACACTTGATAGTTCTAGGATTAAGATAGATCTAGATTGGTGTTATTTTGTTTTGTGATTATATATATATATA
>ML822077.1:28932-43432 GCA_009831015.1 Picea engelmannii | reverse complement strand
GCTTCAGATAATATACAGAGTGATCATTTATTCAACTCAAACACAAGATTTATCTTTAATTTTCTGTTGAATGTTTAAATGCAAAGTTCTTACAATAAGTTTTATCTCACTGTAATTGCTTGTAAATCATAAGATCACAACGAATATTTGTATCATACATTCTCTTACTAAAATTTAATTTCCAACACATTGTTCCGTATTTATTTAGAACAATTTTAAGGTTCATTGTAGGTTTCCCTCTTGGACGAAGTGGCCAGATATTCTCTAATCGTGCAGATGTCTGGATACATAGCATTAACTCACTAATAGGTTAGATTACTTTTTTTTTTTTTCCTATCATTACTCATCACTGAAACACAAATATATGGTTTGGATTTGACTATCCATGTGTTTTTATTTCATAACATTTGTTCTTATTAGTTTTGATTTATAAAGAAAAAACCAAAAATATTTTATGTGTTTTCTTTATCTGCTTTTACGAGGCAGTCATTTTCACAGAGTTTAGTAAGTTTAGATTAAAACTTGCAGCTTGTAAATAATGTATATGAACGAGATTTATTTACCTTTTGCTTAAATACGCCCATTACATTCACATTAGAGCATATGTACAAACACACACACACACACACACACACACACACACACACACACACACACACACACACACACATATATATAGTATTTTGTAATTAGTAATTTATTTCGTTTCTTTTATTTCACTTCTTTTAGGATTCTTAGATTGTCCAATAGAGCCATTAAACCCATCAGGACGATTTATACCAAACGGCTTGGGTTACTTAGACAACCTCAGACCAATCTTGTTCTTTCAATTGATGGACGATCATTTTCTCCCATCAACAAATGGCGCTAGAAGGAGGGCCTAGACACGATTGATGGCACACGGAGGTCGCAAGACTCCTCCCCCACACACCCACTCCCCTATAGTAATAAGGAGTCGTTCTAACAACAACGTTACTTCTCAAACAACAACTACTTCAAATGAAAATACATAGATTACCGTTGAGCCAGTAACACCAAACCCTCAAGGGTCCGACGTACAAGCAATTGTTCGTCAGTCAATTATAAGGACACACGGTGCTTTGGCCTATATCAGACAACCTGGTCGGCCACTAAATCAACCTCTAGATTTATCTGATATCAGAGAGAAACTTGAAGGCACTAGTTTTCTCCTAAACCCCACAGATCTAGATCACATCCCCGCTCCTGCAGTCAAAGGATCTGGTATCCCACCTTCACCACCTCATTCATTTCCTTCTTCTTTAGGAGATGAGTCATCCGACAAAGGTAGTTCTTCATCTGAACTATCTCAGCCTTCGACACCACCTATGCCCATGGAAAATCAAAACAATCCTGCTAGACCTTGGCTCGATCAAGATGTTGTGGCCATACTTGGACCCCAACATCCTTTGCCTAAACACCCAGAGAAATGGCTACCTAAATTCGATCCAGACTCTAAGAAACTCGTCGAGGATCACATAAAGAAATTCATGCTAGCCATTAGACTCTTAAGTGTAGAACATAAAGATGTAGTATGTAGGCTCTTTCCTTATATGTTTGAGGGCAATGCCTCTACATGGTATTTTGCCCAACAACCCCACACCATTGTATCTTGGGACAAATTCGAGTCTTGTTTCCTTGAGAAGTTCGGAGATGATAAATCTCCTGAAGTCTTAGTCATGGAACTCTCCATCTTAAAGTTGAACCCTAAGGAAAAAATAAAATATTTTAACCAAAGGTTCTCACATTAAAAAATCGAATCCCCATTGATTCAATGCCCACTGAAAATCTCATTGTCGCATATTAAACCAAATCCTTACACCAGAATGTAGCAATTTGGGTTAAACGATATAAGAAGGCAACATTACTGGAAGCCTTCGAAGAGGCAAGCCAAATCGAAAAAGATATTTTAAGCCTAAAATATAATCTTAGTAACGAGGCAGAGATTATCCCATCTTCTAGGAAGAAAATAGAAATTCTTCCTAGACCTCCCCAGACCAAAACTCAATCAGAGAGCTCAGATTTAGAAAGCTTACAAAAGGTCGTCCAGAAATTATCAAATTAAGTCGTAGACTTAAGAAGATCAGCTGAAGAATCATCTTCAATCAAAGGGACTTACAAACCCCCTTTTAGAAAACCTTTTCTCCCAAACTGGCCAAACCCAAACCCTGAAGCTCTGAATCTCGAATGCCTACAATATGCTATACAGACAATCCTTGAAGCACATGATAACTTAATCCCCCCTGAGATTTTTGAAGATGTGGTTGAAGAAGAAACAGTCGAAGAAAATGAATCGTCTCCCAATATCTTCGGGCATTTTTTCGATAGTATCTTTCAAGCTAATTTCGAAACTGTCCATCCTTACAATACCAGAAGTAAAATCATAATAAACCCTCTTTTGAAATTGGAACTAATGCGTCTCAAAAACAATTTAAGAAAACTGAAACCAAACAGAATTCAACAACCCCAAGTTTAGAATATGATTTGATTGAATACCTAAAGAAACTTAGAGCTAATATTTCTGTTTATGAACTATTGAAATTTTATTTTCTTCTGCAGAAAATGCTTCAGAACAGTGCAGAAAACAACAAAAAAAACAATCTGAACAACAAGAAAATTGTAGATATCAACCCTAAAACACCTCAAAAGGTTCCTATTAAAACAACACCAGAACCCTCAGATAAAAGAGACCTTGCTGTAAAAAGTGTATCAAATGTAGATAAAGTAATTTCAGGAACAACAACTAAAAACCAACAAAGTTCTGTTGTTAATACTCACAAAAATGTCCCACCTTTTTTATTGACTTTTGAAATTTTCAATAGAAATGTACATAACTACATGGTAGATTCTGGTGCATCATCAAATGTGATGTCTTGGTCTATCTGCCAAAAACTCAATGCTGAAGTTCAACCTTCCAGTCTGAAAATTATTCAGCTCGATCGGACCAATGTTAAGGTAATAGGTGAATTAAAAAATGTCCTTGTTAGGCTATAATCTAATCCTAAGGTTCACCAGATTATTGATATCATTGTCATTGACATCCCTGAATTATATAGTTTATTTTTATGCAGGGATTGGTTCGAACAGTTACATGGCTACTTTGCGACAAACTGGTCCCATTTGTGGCTGCCAAAGAATGGAAAGCCTAAAAAAATCAGGATTAATCATGAGCATTACCTCAAGCACACCATGACTGATTTAAATGATTCTAATGAACCATTTACTGCCTCCACTAATACACCTAAAATGCAAAGAATGAACACCTTTTTTGGTAACTTCATGGTGGAAACTTCCATCGTCACTAATCCATAACAACAATCAGAACTTGTGACATTCACACAATCAGCAGTTCTACCTAATGTGTCTAATATGGCCGATGAAGCTCACATATGGTCTCTCTACTTCGATGGATCCAAATCTAAAGAAGGAGTTGGTGTAGGATGTGTTCTCATTGACCCAATAGGTAATAAAACTTTGATCGCTTTCCGATTAGAATTTGAATGTACAAACAACACCGTCGAATATGAGGCACTTCTGCAAGGACTCAAAAAGGCAGTAGATATGAATGTACAAAACATAATGGTATTTGGTGATTCTGAAATTGTGGTCGGACAGGTAAGAAATTCCATTCATTTCCTATCACTGCACCTGAAGAGTTATCAAGCCAAGGTATGGAATCTAATGCACAAATTTTTCGCATTTAACATTAAGTCTATTCCAATATTAAGCAACTATGAGGTTGACTTGTTATCTAACGTCTCTTCCAAACTTTTGCCTGCAGAAGTTATTTCTTCGAAACACATTTTCGATTGAGTTGTTGTTCAAACCATCAGTCCCAGACAACATCACTAACTGGAGAGTGTTCGATAATGATCACCAGATCATCGGTTTCCTTTACATGGAAGACACTTTTCGAGGTGCAGTTATCGATGAGGGCACCTACGACAAAGACCTCCGCAATTTTACTGTAATATCAAACCCAAGGTCTCTCGAATCAACATCGGATATGGTAAATTCTATACCGAAATATGTGGTAAGATTAGAAAAGTTTTATGATTTGCATGACAAATTTAGGAAATTGGTAAATTGTAAAATGAATAGTTCTTCCTTGACCCATGAAAAAATAAATCTGGGAACTAAAGATAATCCACAATGCATCAATCTGGGAACGAGATGTTCCGAGAAAGAGAAATCAACCTTTATAAAATTGTTTAAAGAATTTAAGGATGTCTTTGCTTGGACATACGATGATTTAAAAACTTTTGACCCTAACATTATACAACACATCATCCCCATGAAACCCCAGACTCAACCTTTTCAACAGAAGCTGAGAAAGATGCACCCCAAACTCGAACCAACGGTCAAGAAAGAACTAAACAAACTATTGAATGCAAATAAAATCTTCCTAGTAAGACACACATAGTGGGTATCTAACCTTGTCCCTGTGAGGAAGAAAAGTGGAAAAATTTGACTCTGTGTCGATTTTCGAAACATAAACCGAGCGCATGACAAAGACAATTATCCTATTCCTCCGATGGAACAAATTTTCCAGCAGGTATCCAATTATAAAATATTGTCACTACTAGACGGTTTTTCAGGGTACAACCAGGTCCTCATGTCTCCCCCAGACCAGTTGAAAACCACTTTTCGTACTCCATGGGGTACCTACGCCTATATAAAGATGCCTTTTGGGCTTATAAATGTTGGGGCCACTTTCTAGAGAGTGATGGATATCACTTTTCGCGGTCTAATCAATCAATATGTAGTGGTCTATCTTGATAACGTCATTGTTTTCTCCAAAAATAAGAGGGATCACTTATCCCATCTGAGATCTGTTTTACAACGATGCTGCAAGTACGACATCTCTCTAAATCCTAAGAAATCTGTTTTTACAGTGGAAAAAGGAAAGCTGCTTAGATTCATTGTATCCAATGAAGGGATGATCATTGATCCCGAAAGAACTCAAGTCATTTCCAAGCTCCCTCCCCCCTCATCCAAAAAATCTATGCAATCTTTTCTAGGTCAAATAAATTTTGTCAGAAGGTTTTTCCCGAGTTTCTCGGAAATGGTGAGGAAATTGCAAAACTTAATAAAAAAGGATGTTCAATATCATTGGGGACCACAGGAAAGTCAAGATTTTGACTCCATCAAAAAATCCATAGTAGAGGCTCCTTCCTTAATGACTCTTGATTTTTCACAAGACTTCACTCTTTATATGTTCGCTTCTTATCAATCTTATGCTGCTATACTGACCCAAAAGAATGTTGAAAACAATGAAATCCCCATTGCCTTTATGAGCTCAGATTTCAAGGGAGAAGAGCTTAATTACCCAACTGTAGATCAACAGGATTACGTTTTTTTTAAAGCAGTGAAACATTTTCGATCATATCTATTGAAATCTAGAACCAAAGTCATTGTGCCCTACCCTGCTGTCAGAAACTTGCTAGTACAAAAAGAACTGGGTGAAAAATAGACAAACTGGATGACATCGTTACAAGAGTATGAACTCAAGATTACCCCTACCCAAATTGTTAGAGGCCAAGGTCTATGTAAATTAGTCGTTGATTCAGTGGAAGAGCAGCAGGGTCAAATTAATTTTTTAACTAAAAATCAGCTCAGTCAAAGTCAAATCTGTTGTGCACAAGATCCTGCTAATTCTTGGTTTGATGACATTAAGTTTTATCTAACACACGGTTCTTCTCCTTGTCATATTTATCTGAAAAAGAGAAGAGCATTAAGATTAAAATCTGCACCTTTCCAATGGGTAAATGGTGTATTATTCCACAAAATTTTTTATGAAGTCTTTATGCGTTGTCTGGAAAGAGATGAAGCATATAAAGTGTTATCTGAATTGCATACAGGATAAGATGGTGGACACTTCGGTGGAGACACTATTGCTCACAAAGTATTAAGAGCAGGGTATTACTGGCCCACGCTATTCAAAGATGCCCATACATTATGTCGTAAATGCATAATCTTCCAAAAGGCTTCTGGACGAGTGAAGAAGGCAACATTCATGCTGCAACCTATCTTGGTGGATTTCCCTTTTTAGCAATGGGGTATTGACATCATTGGACCAATTAACCCCACCTCCTCGCAACAACATAAATACATTATTACAATGACAGACTATTTTACCAGATGGTTCGAGGTTGCACCATTAAAAGTGGTAAACACCAGTCAGGTAATATCTTTCCTTAATTCAAACATCATTGCTCGATTCGGTATTCCAAAATGTTTGGTCTTCGATAATGCTTCCTATTTTTCATCCCTTAATATGAGTGCCTTTGCTTTAGAAAAAGGGATAAAACTAAAATATTTTGCCAGCTATTACCCCCAAGGAAATGGTTTAGAAGAATCGACAAAAAAAAACCCGATCAAGATCATCAACAGTATAGTTTTTGAAAACCATAAAAATTGGCACAACACACTTTTAAATGCAATCTAGGCTGATAGGGTGACTCTGAAAATCGTTGTTGGTAATTCCCCCTTCTTTCTCGTTTACGAAAGGGAAACAATTCTCCCTTTGCATGTTCTACTTCCCTCTCTGCAACTATCACAGAAAGTTCAAGAAGAGGATTGTCCTCCCCTGGAAAGTCGGATTAATGCTTTGCTAAAGTTAGAAGAGGTAAGAGCCCAAGAAAAATAAAAAATTGATCAACATCAACGTATTATTAAAAGCTGGTTTGATTCGAGTTCTGCCTCATAAAGGAATTTTGAGGTGGGTGATCTTGTCCTCAAGTGGGATAAACCTCATGAGGGGAAAGGGGAACATACCAAGTTCCAGAATCTGTGGTTGGGACCTTTCTTAATCGCAAAAACTAGGTCCCATATCTTTTCGCCTGCAAAATTTAGAGGTACAACCAGACACCTTTATGGTGAATGGCCAAGCTCTCAAAAGGTATTTTGCCTCACAAATGATCCCAGATACACCTTTTGTACATATTTTTCTGTTTTGATTTGTTTTGTTTTCTGGTTTTTGGTTCTTCTTTGTTTTGTTTGTTTTTGTTGCTTTCTGGTTAGAACATGCCTGTACCATAGTTTAGTTCAAGAAAGGAAGCCAGAATGCCTCGTCTTGAAACAAAAAGAAAGCTCTTTCAGAGCATCAATTTATGTGATTTTCTAAAATATAGATTGGTTAAAGAAGTTTTTCTGTTCAGAATAGATTTCATTGTTTCATGTTTTTAACTATGAGTAGACACGACTATCATTTAAAAAACTCTTTATGTTGTCCCTGCTTTTAAAGAAAGCAACTCAAAGATGCCTTCCTGTCCTCAAAATATTATTTTCATCAGTAAACTATTTTCAGATCATAATGAAGGTAATCAAGCAGAAAATTAAAGGCCAGAAAATAACAAGTTTTCTGAAAACCTGAATTTTCAGCATCACCTTGCTCTTCTAAATATCTTTCAAGTTATACCAAATTTGTAAACAATCGCTCGAGAGTTGTGGGAAATGTTTGTAAACCCACTGGGATATTGAACGGTTCTACTAGCAGCGGGTAAATGCATGCATGATGCCAAGACAACTTCACCGAGATACTGAACAGGTCTATTGGTAGAGAAATAATGTCGAGTTCAAGAAAGTTCTAAGGTATAAATTTGATTTTGGTCATAAGCATCCTTCATTTTGAATTGAAATTTCTTGGACAGGATAGAGGTGTTAGAGTGGGTTAATTGACATCCCTTTTGAGGATATGGACACCTACTGGTAGTAGTGGCACTGTCAACAGTATTAGAGCCATTAAATTGAACATTGTCGCTCTCATTTTTAAAATTTGTCACTGAATTTTATCTAAACAAGAAGATATCTAAAGATGGACTATTTAATGTTTTATGAAATGCTTGATGTCCTTCAACTGTTTTTTGATCTATAATCATTCTATGTAGTACTAACATGAACGCGTCTGTGATGCAGAGATAGCTACTTCTCCCAGTGAATCGCCATTGTTGGCAACCCTACATATTTTCACCTTTTAAAGCAAGAAATAATAATTTAAGTAGCTGCCTACGATTGGTCATACAATTATTACTTTTCGAAAGTAACTTTTGAAATATAAATATGATGTTTCCATTAATCCTATTATTTTGTTTTCTTTTTCGTTTTCATGCTTCGTTCATGATTGAAAGCATGAATGAAGCATTAAAACTTATAATTGTATTACCATTTTATCTAAGGTTTATGAAAGCTAGATGTCTTTACTGATCTTTTAATGAAGACTATTTTGCTGTGAAGCTCATCTTGTTGATTTCTTTAAAGTGGCTCATCGATTGTGAAGTGTGCCTTGAATTTTTGTTTAAAACACCAAGAATCCATTAAAAATTAACTATGTTATGTATCGCTGTGGCTCTTGGTTAGACCTATCCTTGTCATTACACTTTGGTTCACAAAAAATGTCATCTCCTAAACTTTAGAAATCAACTCCACCTTGTTGCACAATGATAAAATTTGAATGAACATGGTCGTATCCTGTACCCTGTGGGAGGTGGCAGTCCGACAACAATAGGCCCATCATTTCGAGTTAAGTCTCGGGTTTCGTATGTACCCTTGGCACTCATTTCGCAAAACACCTTTTCTTTTGTGTTACATAACCCATTTTCATGCACTCTAGGGTATTGATGAATCTTGTTTCTCAGATTTTGCTCTGGTCTTATCTATTCTAGGTAAACCTTTCACACTCACTGTGTTTTTTTGTCTTCCTTCTGAACCCTCATGGCCCCAGTTGTAAGGATTGAGCCCAATGGATTGCAAACCCTGCTCCTATATGACGATGCAAGGGAAGACCTTAAGGGTCAAGTCTGGCTCAAATTTCTTGAGAAATTTTAGGGTTTTAACCTGCAAACTACCCAGGAATTTTCCCTCTCTTTTGATGGTTGTTGAGCCAAGGTAGGAGACATTCAGATCGAGGTCACCGAGGAATTTTTAGGCCATGCGACGGGTCTTCCACTTAGTAGGCATAAATGGTTTAAAAATTCCAAGGTAGAGGAGGTACCGTGGAGCCTATTCTTTGCCTCTAGGAAGATCATGTGTTGTGATAAAGGTATGCCTGTATCCTTTTTGAAAACTCGGTGGCATGGTTTATTAGAAAGCCTGAGAAAATTCATCACATTTGAGGGTCTCTTTGGCCTTGTTTTCCTCTATCATATATGTTTGTTGATGAACTTCATCATTTTTCAATTGAATATGTCTTTTTATCTATTAAGAAATCTATATAAGATTGCCAAAAGGTATAAGAGACAACGTTTAAATTCTAGTCTGTTTCATCATGGGTTGATAAAGATGTTGTTGGTTCATCAACTAAAATTGCAAAATGATAATTGGGATGCCTTCGTAATTTGAAATGGTTTTGTTACATCCAGTCCCGTAGAGGTTGATAAGCCCATGATGGAAGACACCACAATCCCTGCCACTGACAGAGCAATTCCTTCATATAAAGAAGCCTATGATACGACCATCCTCAATGAGCATGTACCCGAGCAAACAAATGCTGAACCGATAGCCTTTGAATTGCATGACCATGAGCAACACGTCTACCCTGGCACCTCTGCTAAAAACACAAACATGCCTTCGTACAAATTGTCTAAGGGTGACATGGATATAGGGTTTAAAAATAAAAGGGCGGGTAGGTTAATCTATAGGAGCCTACGAAATAAATCGAACTCTCATATGATCTCGAACAAAACGATCGAGGTCCATGAGAGCTCTAATTATGAGATTAAGAGATTATTGGCAGAAGAAGACCCTCCTTGTCTCAAACCAGATCTCAACCAGGCCTATAATTTCCTAGATAATTTTCCACCCTGCCTAAAGCACAACCAAGGATTTCCAGGTATCAAGCTTGATAAAAAACCCACAGGCAATAGTGGAGACGTTCTGACACATGGTCGTGGATATCCTCAAAAAGATACCATAGATCCACGATGTGAAGTTTGTTTGTTTTGGATTGATAAGTATTACACAAACATACCTACTCTTTAATTGCAAATCAAAACCCTCACTACTCAGATCGACTCATTAAAGGATGAAATTCATAGGATAAATTCCACTGTTCAAAGACAAGGAAAGCATTTGAAAATGAATGGGAACATAATAGTAAAGAATGTTGAGAGTGTTACAACAATAGTTAACTCAGAGATCCTGTGAATCAAATTTAACATGCAGTTAAGAGGTAAAGATTTGATTTATTGCCTTGGTTGTATTTTTTTTTTTCAATTATTTAGATTTAATTTGATTTCTTTTGTTAAAATAAAACTTGCTATAGAATCAGTTGATTCTGTAGCCAGTTTATCTTCATTCGAATTTGTGGAAATTATTAGTTATAACAATATCTAAACTCCTTTATTTTCGTTTGTGTTTTCCAGGATATCAAGTAATTGGTGGTGATCTCATGTTATGGACTATTTCTGAGCTCATTTGGCATATCTTTTGTAAACAAAAAGAAGTTTATTTTAGTTTTGAGAAATACAGTGTGATATGGAGTGGTTATTACCCTCTATTTTGTAATTAGCAAATAATTTTTGAGATTTAATCTTATCCCACAAGATAAGATGTTTAGATTTTCTAAACTCTTTAAATACTTGTAATTTTTGTAATCAAGACATCTTGGCCTGGGGCTGAAGGTGGACAATTTATTCACAAATTCAGACAAAACATATATGTACACTTCGGCTTTAGCTTTCTGTAAATGGTGTTTTCGTTTATGGTTTGTTTATCCTAAGAAATTAATAGTTGTTGATAGCTTTAGTCTTCACAATTTGTTAAGTTATTGGGATAATTTCTTTGAAAGATTTTTCACATTTTGATGCTTCAGATAATATACAAAGTGATCATTTATTCAACTCAAACACAAGATTTATCTTTAATTTTCTGTTGAATGTTTAAATGCAAAGTTCTTACAATAAGTTTTATCTCACTGTAATTGCTTGTAAATCATAAGATCACAACGACTATTTGTATCATTCATTATGTTACTAAAATTCAATTTCCAACACATTGTTCCATATTTATTCGGAACAATTTTAAGGTTCATTGCAGGTTTCCCTCTTGGACGAAGTGGCCAGATATTCTCTAATCATGCAGATGTTTGGATACATAGCGTTAACTCACTAACAGGTTAGAATACTTATTTTTTTTTTCTATCGTTACTCATCACTGAAACACAAATATATGGTTTGGCTTTGACTATCCATGTGTTTTTGTTTCATAACATTTGTTCTTATTAGTTTCGATTTATAAAGAAAAAACCAAAAATATTTTATGTTCTTTCTTTATCTTCTTTTACGAGGCAGTCATTTTCACAGAGTTTAGTAAGTTTAGATTAAAACTTGCATCTTGTAAATAATGTATATGAACGAGAGTTATTTATATTTTGCTTAAATAGGCCCATTACATTCACATTAGAGCATATGTATATATACATATATACATATACATATACATATATATATACATATAGTAAGTTTTCTTTTATATAGTATTCAATAATTAGTAATTTATTTATTTTCTTTTATTTCGCTTCTTTTAGGATTCTTAGATTGACCAACAGATCCATTAAACCCGTCAGGATGAGTTATACCAAACGACTTGGGTTCCTTAGACAACCTCGGACCAGAATCGTTCTTCCAATTGACCGACGATCATTTTCGTCCGTCAACAGAACCACACACCCCTCTCAGTGGCTCTCTCTCGGGTTTGTTTCATAGAGAATGTCTCACATAGCTGTAATCATCAACACTCCCTCTCAGCTAGGAGGCATTCTTCATCATGTCAAGTCTCACACAGATGTACTTTGAACTTTGTCTTGGCTGTAGTCATCAACACTCCCTCTCAACTAGGGAGGTATTCTTCACCAAGTTAATTTGGTGAAGATGTTTGCAATCTACTCATGTTTAGAAATGTACTGCATGTGTACTATTTTCCTCTTCATCATATCTCTGATATAATGATATTTCATCTCAACGTGTTTTGATCTATCAAGAAACACTGGGTTCTCAAAGAGATTTACACATGGCTCTTGTTATCATCATAGAATCCATCTCATGATCAAGTAAATATGTCAGAATCTTGTGAAGCCACATTGCTTCCCACACTTGATGTTGTATACTCTGCTTATGTGGTACTCAAGACCATAGAGTTTTGTTTCCTGTTGCATCAGGAATCCATGGCAAACTTCATGGTAAGACAATAAACGAATGTTCTCTTCTGGTCCACTGTACTCTCTAGTTAATCTATATAGGCATATACCTACAACCTTAGTTTCAAACTTGGAGGCATATTTCAGACTATATCAAATTATGCCTTGTGTATATCTCGATACATGCTTTATTGTTCTCTAGTGATTCTGTCTTGGCTGGCTCATGGATTGGCTAAGTATATTCACTCCAAAGAATGAATCAAGTCTGGTGTTAACCAGATATACCAATGATCCAATTATTTGTGGATCAATCTCGTCTGAATCATCATCATTCATTTTCTTCAAATATATCATGGTTCTTTTATATTCTGTCATACTGAACTTCTTTGATATTCCCATTGTATATTTTCTTTGACTCAAGAAAAATCTCATTGGTTTTCTTCCATACTTCCAGGAAGTAGAGTGTCATACTCATATCCTTCATTTTGAAATCAAAATTCAAGTCTTACTTGTTTTCAACAACAAGGATTTTTGAATCAAGTCATCAACACTGTAATAATATAGGTTTGGATCAACAACACACTTGCTGAAACCCAAAATCATCTATAGTTTCCATCTCATGCATGGTAGTGTATCGGGCTTACTGGATCAAGTGTCTTATCATAGAGAACTCCCTCTGTTTGTGAGAATCCTCTGGCTTTGTATTTCTTAATACTTCCATCAGTTGCATGCTTGCTCTTATAGACCCACTTGGGAGTTACCAAAGACTTCCCTTCTGGTATCTGAATAATATCTTATACATCATTATTTAAGATACACTGACATTCTTCTATTATGGCATCTTGTTATGCATGTTTCTCTTAGTGTTTCTTCAATGAGGTGGCTCATGACTAAAGGATAGCTTTCAAAAAGGTCTTTTTCTTTATCAAGGTGTCCTTTGAGGGACTCGAATGTTTATCTTCCTTCTAGCAGAGTTTTGTTGACCCTAGGCATGCCTTTTTATGCCCTTACTGCAATGTCTCTAGATATATCAACTAGAGCAACTGGATTAGCTGGAATAATGTTCGCCCCCCTCTGAATTGTTGAAGGGGGAGAAGGTATTGTCTCACTATCAATTTTCATTCGATATTCTATGGGTATATTGAAAGGATATTTCTTCTTCAAGGACAACATATCTACTTGTCTTAATCTGTCTCTGACCAAGAATGTCGATCTTGGAATGTCTTCGAAGATTCACTATTATCCCATAAGTTGTATCCTTTCTCCCTTAATTGTCTATCTTGGACTTCTTCTGTTTTGTTAGATATTTTATGTTTTCTTGTCTAGCATAAAAATCAATCAGGTACAGTTTGGACTCCCATACCAGGGATAATGGTACAAGTCTTTGAGGGCTCCCATACTAGGGATAATACCCTTCATTTATTAAACAAGAAATCAACTGTAAAATTTGAGATCAATTGATTTACCTGGGTTTGTAGTCATGTTTATATTAGAGGAAGTACTTCTCCTCTCTCTTATGTTCATTCTTTTGATGTGGATTTGGATCAATTTCAGTGGTAGAATAATTTTGTCTTTCCTTCTTCCTGGTTGGACAGTTTCTTGCATAATGTCGATATTTGTCACACCTGAAGCACTGAATTTCTGAAACATCTCTTCTTTGATTATAACCTAGGTTTGATGAAGACTTTTCATATTTGAATGTTTGTCTAAATTTTCTTTTGAATTTTCCTCCTTTCTTTGTATGAAGTGCAAGAGCATGATTTTCTTCTAGGGAGTCTTCCACTCCTCTATTTTTAAGTCTAAGTTATTCTTGATTACAATATTTCCATAGGGGATCAACGGTTGGTAGACTTTCTCTTCCACTGATACTCTGAAGAAAAGGATCCCAATGTTTTGGAAGGTTGTTGAGAGTGGTTAAGACAAGTTTTCTATCGGACATGATTTCTCCAAGGGTTTCTAGTTGTTATTTAATCTCTGATATCTTCATAAAGAAGATAGCAATTGTGTCACCTTTCGTCATCTTGGTACTTTGAAGTTGGATCTTCAAGGTAATATCTCTTAGGGTGTTGTCACTTTCAAAAAATTATTTTCATACTTAATACATATTATAAGTTCTCTTCAGGTTGGAAACACGAGGTAAGAGATGATCTCTTACTGAGTAGATGATTAATTTCCTTGCTTTGGCATCTTCTTCCTTTCTTATCTTCTTCTCTACATCTGTAGTTGTGGCTAGTAGATTTTTAGTGTTAAGGTCCTAACCCGCACATAGGTAGATCAATGTATTCGGATGTAATAAAGGTCAATATTAATAAGTCCTTTCAATAAAATAGAATAAGGTGGATGTAAGAA
>ML822077.1:0-16121 GCA_009831015.1 Picea engelmannii | reverse complement strand
TATATATATATAGCACATGAAATTTTAGGTCACAGCCTAACCAAATGTCAAATTGACGTATGGTAATTTGACTCTTTAGTTTATAAAGGTGTGCATACCCCACTCTAAGTTGTTATTAAGATATTAGGTGACTTAAATGTTATTATTAGTAGTAGTATTCTAACATATGTCACATCAACGTTACATTACACGTTCCCTTTGTATGGAGTTGTAGGATGCACCTCTTGGTGCAACAAGAACAATAATGATTGGATACACCTATCTTGTGGCATCTTGGAATAGATTTTACAACTATAAAATCCCCTTCCCTCTATCCCACATTGGTTGTGAGAACTAGTCTGCAATAGCATATAATCCTCAATATACCATGAACCTTATGCCACTAGGGGAATTCACAAAGGTAGTGGATACATTGTTGACATAATGGTAGAATAATTACATCATGATTATGTTTTCTTAATCAACCTTCCCCTCCCTCCTCCGTGTAGAATGTATGGATGCGTGTGTGAATAATAACAGTGGGATAAACTTATCTTGTGACTCCTGGGAATATTTTCTACAACTATAAAATATTCTTCCCTCCTATCTCACATTGCTTGTGATAACTGGTCCTCCATGGAATATAGACACCAATATACACTAATCCTTATGCCAACATGGGCATCCATAGAAGTATTGGTCCCCCATATTGACATAATGGTTGATTGGTTGTAGGGTGATTGTGCTTGCTCGTACAATTTTCCTTTCCCTCCTTTGTGTGGCATGTGGGCATGTGTGAATATTAACAATATGGTCACTATATAGACCTAAGTAAATTTCAGAAATCGGGTAGAAAAAAATATATTTTGAAAATGAAATCATTACCCTACAATCTATTTCCTAACAAAAATAAAGTCATTCTTTTTTATTAATTTCTCCATTTAACTATTAGTATAAATAAAAAATGTACACAATGCATCTTATGCAAGTTGTTGAGGTGAGGGGAGCTAAGCATTGGGAGTGATTGTCCTTGATCTCAAAGGAAAAAGAGAAATTACCCATGCTTGGGTTCCATGTCACACTTCCAACAATGAGGCAAAAGCACTTTTAGTTTATCAAGGAATTATGTTTATCAAGGAAAGGGGAATAAAGAGTGTTATTGTGATATATTTCCACCTAACAAGGCTCATTCTTAGAGCACGATGATTGGTCGACTAGTTTGAAAAGAATGGATCTTTTCCAAGTTTTATGCACCCATAACTCAAACACATAAATCCAAGCTAATTTGGGAGTTGCATTAAGAGAATGATAGAGGTAAATAAATTGGGAGGGGGCGGGGGTGGGTTAACCAACTACCCCCTCCCCTCCCATGAAAATACTCCATCAAACGCATGGTAATGCATTGAAAATATAATCATCACTCAAAGCATAAGAATGAGAAGTGAGAGTTAATACTTCTACAAAGGCACGTGCCCTTAAATTTAACCCTGCATTCCCTTGGTATTATTAAGCGTAGGGTAATGAGGAGATAATTTGAAAGTGGCTTTATTGCTCTATTTTGGAATTTTGGGTCGATAGATTTGATATCCTTCTTATCTCTAGACCACCTAGTTTCTAAGAAAGTTAGTATTCTTTGGTTGATAGTCCATTTTCACGGGGGCTTGGTTTAGGAAGAAATCTAGTTTACACAAGTTTTATGTGTGTCAGTCTGTGTATATTTATTAACAATGGCCAACTACTATAGCGGGTCTGGATGTTATTTTATGTGTGAATTTTCATATGTATAGAGGGGACTAAGGGGATATGAACACCATATCTTGGAGGAACAATATGAATTGTCAAACTCTTTTAGGAGGTGGTCGAGATGGTAGGATGAATAGGAGTATGAATTCATTTTGGAGAAACAACTTTGAGATCAACAAGAAATCGATAATTCCCTTCAACTATTGACATACCACGAAAGGGAGAGGAATTTTTTTGAATTCATGCATTGTCATAGGGGAGGTATGAGGAATTGAAAAAACAATTGGTCTGTCTACATCTTTAGTTTATGGGATTTCTTCTCACATTTAGCTTCCAACATTTCCTATGCAATCAATCTCTTCTCGGGTTAAGAAAGAAGCCTTGAAGCATCAATATCCATACAAGGTGTCCCAAAATTATAATCAAGAGAGAACATTGTAGGTCCATAGGCAGATGTGGATATGCATCCAACGAAGCATGTTATGGAGAACTAAGTTGGCTTAAATAAGCATCCCCTCAAGGGACAAACTTAATGTAGTATTTATTTAACATGTATCATCGGGTAGTCTTTTTGCTAAATCAGTGTGTATGAAAATATACTTTTGAAACATATAGGATTAGGGTTTGGGAAGGATGGATAGAATAGACTTTGGGTTATTTTTGTTTAGAGGGGTGGGGGACCTTTAGCTCCATGGGTTAATACAGGAGCTAAAGGTCCCCCACCCCTCTAAAAAAAAATTGAAAAAATGATTGGACTGTCTACATCTTTAGTTTATGGGATTGTTTCTCACCTTTAGCTTACAGCATTTCCTATGAAGTCTTTCTCTTCTCAGGTTAAGAAAGAAGCCTTGGAGCATCATTATCCATACAAGGTGTCCCAAAATTATATTAAAGAGAGAAAATTGTAGGGCCATAGGAAGATGTGTATATGAATCCAACGAAGCATGTTATGGAGAACTAGGTTGGCTTAAAGAATCATCCCCTCAAGGGACAAACTTAATGTAGTATTTATTTGTTTTTAACATGTATCATCAGGTAGTCTTTTTATTAAATCAAGGTGTATGAAAATATACTTTTCAAACATATAGTATTAGGGTTTGGGAAGGATGGATAGAACAGACTTTGGGTGATTGTTTTTTAGAGGCGTGGGGAACCTTTAGCTCCATGGGTTAAGATAGGAGCAGGAGTAGGAGTGATCTGAAATTTTATTTTAAATGACTATGGTTGAGTTATTATGCATGTGTTCATTAACCAATTAAGGAAGCTTAAAGAAAGAGGAAAAATTATAGAAGAGATGTGACAGCCATATAAACATGTACATAACTAAAATGAAGCATAAAACAACAACAAACCATAACACCAATGTGATAACGGATTTCGACAATCTCGCCTATGTCTCCAGGCCTTTGTCTCAGTGGGTGAGAATTTCTTATTTCTGTTAAAAGATCAATAAGTACATCATATAAGTGACAAAAGGTTACACAACTAATATGGTCTTATTCTCCCAAATCTCTAGAACCCAAAAAACGAAACGACACTCAAATCGGATGACCGAAGCTCCTAGAAATGGCCCGCAAAGGTGTGCTCCTCAACAACTTCCTTGCATACAAAAAATGGCTTTGGCTTGGAAAATATTCAACAAAAACCTGTTCTAAAAATCCTCCATGGCCTCAAGAAGGCTTGGTTTATATAGATATAGAATTAGTAACCATATCCCAACTTCGTCTCAAGATCTGGCCTAAAAAAGGGGCCAGTATCCCCCCAAAAGGCCAAAAATCTCCATTAACAGGCCAAAAATCACTGAAAAAAATTATACATAAATTAAGGGTTAATCCCCTTTGGCCTGGTGTGCTCCCCTTAAAAATAGTCATATGGTTACATGTCACCAAGTACCAACCCCTTAGGGGTTTCACGTTGGCCCCTAACCCACAAGCATCGGTCATGTGGTTGAAGTCTCGGATCCGAGGTTTAAGTGTTGGCCCTCGACCAAGTTTTGAGAGAACATTGGTCGTGTTTGAACATTTTTGGGACTTCGATAGGCTGGTCGATGATGTCGCGCCTAGGCGAAGCGGAGATCGCGAGATATCACTTGTTTTGTGGGATTTTTGGGATTTTAGGGTTAATGTAACGGGTATGGGATGTCGACCCATGGGTTTACCCATGTTTAGGCCTTTTTGTAATGTATAAATAAGTAGATAGGACTTAGAGAGAAGTTCGTCAAATTTTGTCCAAGTTGGCTTCATGAAGGAATATGTAAAGTGATAGCTAAGTGAAAGTGATTGTAAGAGGCTTTGTGCTAATAAGGAGTTGGCTCTGTGCCTTGACCTAATTTTGGGAAGGAGGATCTTGCAGGCTATGCATAGATCTCCCGTCCTCTACGGAATTGGACTATGTAGCTTTGTGCACAGTAGCAGACGGTTGTAAAATCTTGAAGAAGACTAATAAAGAAGAGGAAGAAGTTGGTGGATGTAGCTCCACACTGGGGTGAACCACATATATCCTGTGTTGATGTTCTTTGTGCAATGTTATTTATGTTGTTTAAGTGTTTATTTTCTTAGTGCACTGATCATTATATATGTTAGATAGATGTATGGATTCTTAGTATGGTAAATGAATGCTAGATATGAGTTAATGTTATGTGCTAAACGATTGGAAGTGTGTGATCTACTCATTACTGTGTTGTTTTGTATTTAGGGTTTAGTCTATGATGTGAATGGGAGTTAAGAACTAATGCATATTGGTTAGCTAAGTGCTCTATTAAGTGTTGTAATCACATATCTGTGTCCCAGCTAGGTTGTAGACACCTGAGTCCTACAACCGACCCTGCCTCTACCTAGGGTGAGACTTCATCTGCTGCACAGGTGTTTCCAAAAGGGTCAGTAGATAGGGTTTTGTTGGTGCATTGTTGAAGCGTTGAACCTTGGGTCTGCCCCTGTGCCAACAAATGGTTTCGTTGTCGGGACGTGAAACTGTGATTGTTGGGAACTAAAGAAAAGATAAATCTTTTTGCGTAGATCTATTGTTATAGTGTGCAGTATTCTACGTGACTTGCGAAGCTCTGTGCTAAGAAAGGAACCAGATATGAAGAAAAGAGGTAAGATCTTAAATCTTTGTGCTCTGATAAAGGTAAGATAAGTGGAATTTTTTTCTTCGAAAGTATGAATCTAGTTATGTTTGATAGATTTTGTCTTAGTCTGAAAACTAGGGCACAACTAGAAGAAAAAATTGATTCGAATAAATTTGAGAGAAATAGAGAAAGATATGTTATTCCTATGCATAGAAATAATTTTTGGACCAACAAGTGGATGCAGGAACCTAGAAATAATTTTTGCAGATTGCAGGTCCATCATTGTGATCCCAATGTGTAGTACAGGAAAGGTTGGGGATCATTTAAAAGAAAGAGAGGATTGAAATTGTGTTATAATTGCAGAAGACCGGGACACCTTGCTAAGGAATGCCCTGGTATAGGTCCTATTTTTCTTTGTCGTAAAGCTATTGGTCACAAAGTTGAGGATTTCCCTGGAATGCTTGCCAAAGTTGAAAAGATGAACATGAGACAAGAAAACTATGAATAAGGTCAAGGAACTAAGGACATGTTAGAAAACCAAAAAGAATCGGGGACTATGTTGTTACAACTGAAAAAAACATTGAATGATCACAGAGACATCAGTTTACCAGAGATCTTAAAAGAGAAGTCGTGCATAGAAACAAGAATAGGAGACTTTGACATAGACTGTGTATTGGATGAAGAAACACATGTGAACATTATGCCATAAAGCACTTGGGAAATTTTTGGAAAGCCTGCTATGATACCTTCATTGGGAAGGATAGGTCTGTTTAAAGGAAAGATGATAACCCTATGTGGCATAGTTACTGATGTACCTATGATTGCTCATGAAACATCGATCGAAGAATAATTTGAAGTCATTAAGTTTGTTGAGAAAAACGCTCCTTTTGCACTTTTGTTAAGAAATACTTGGATTGAGAAGGACCGTATCAGAAGGAAAGCAGAGGAGGAAGCTACAACACAGAAAAAGCAAGAATTAAGGGACTTCATAGCCATTAAGATATTGTGATTAATATAAGAACAAGAGGACAAGTCGAAGCAATAGAGGGCCAGATAATTAGCTGTAGAAGTTGAAATAACACAAGAAGGATTAAAGCACCTGTCCATGCAGGAAAGAAGTGCATTCACCCTGGAAATAGCAAGAGAAGAGGTATTACCTTTGAACCCTTTGGAAGAACCTTAGTAGTTTGAAGTTACTACACTAAGAGAAGATAAGAATAAGAATGGAAGGAGGAATCCAGAGACTCAAATCACAAGAAAGAAGGCCAAAAATCTCAGTAAGAAGAAAGAAAAATTAGAAAAACTACAGGAAGTTCCAGAGAAGACTTCGCAGAAGTAAGGCTTGCAAAACCTAAACCTTGTCAGAATAGCAGAACCACGCAGAATGGGACTTTGCCAAGGCAAATATATATGACCGGTGGAGGCATCCTGACTGTTATAATGATGCTCCAGAATGGCTAGAAATGCAGTGATTGATGGAAATATCGCCATTGGACCGTTGATACCATGCCATAACAGATGGATTCGTATTGATTGACACATTCATACCCATTGGAGGAATTTGTTACGATGCTTTCCTATTTAACTCATCAGACACTGAAACGGGACCACTTTTTGAAAATTGAGATATCCGAGCTAACAGAGAATCGATTGCATATCGCGTTGTGCTTTCCAGACCTCACCATTAAATTGATTATCTTGCTTGTCCGTTCGTCTACCCGATTTGTTTTATTACAAATTGTGAATGTCGGGTGAGCGTAGCGCAATAGAGAAGTCTGTGGAGGAGATTCTTGTATACCTCATGACTGAGAAAGTCATGTCTGTAGGAATATAGGCATCGTTGACTAGAGGATTGCAAGCATCCCCATCAACTGGACGACGTTTTGGCTGCACTGCTGAGAAAAGAAGCAAACACTGCGATGATCTGGTTAATGCAAAGCAGATCCCGTCGGTCTTGCCTAAATACATCCTGCCTTTGATTGGTGTGGTTAACCGTGAAAGTGTCCCGCGTGACTTTGAGTACATGCTCATCACTGCATACCTCCCGAAGGGGATATGCACAATTGGACCCCAATTGGGACTGATCCCATCTCTCTAGATCAACGACTTCAATCTCAGAGACCGAAAGAACTATATGATGCTCACACCACATAGGTACTTGACGAAGATGACTGGGAAGAAGCCCAAGATAGTTCCCCCACCTTGGATTAAGGAACTCATGTGCTCCATGATATTGACCGTGATGAATATCCCCCACTTCAACCAACATTAGGAGGTTAACACTTGCGTTAAACTCCTCCTGTTGTGATATCACATAGGGTATCTATGTCTTGATAGGTCCCTGACTGTGGATATGGCGTTGATACTCTTTATCACTGGATTAAGCATGCAGGGACCAAACCCTCACCAGTTCTACCCAAGGAGGACGTCAAATCGCTCCTTGGAACAACGTATAAAGGAATCCTATGGCGATGTAGAGAAGGGAAAGAGAGGGGACAAGGTACCCTCCATACAGGATGGCGCAGTGTGCTTGTCTTGTCATATTATCACTGGCAAGCTTGTATGAAAGAACCGTCTGACATAGGTCATAGGGTTCGTAGTCGACCTCACAGGGAAGTGTGTCGAAGGAATGCAGATGAACTGGGCGAGTCACCTCGTCAACGAGTAGAAGGACTTCTGCGAAGCGTAGGACCAAGGATACAAATTTCATTTCAGTTGGTTACTTATTTTAATTGCATTTGTCGCTTGGCAATTGCCGGAAGGAGCAACCTTCCCGGAAGTTGAGCCATCAGAACCGTTGGCCATGAGGTTCGCTACCTTTTGGTATACAAACAATATGGTGAAGAAGTGGCAGTTGAATGTTGTCTTCCATTCTTGCTACCTACAATTAAAGTGTGACATTGAATCACCCCCCCGAATGACACCGAATACACTCCATTAGTACAGGCCGCTAGCGAAGTTTCACGCAAACCAAAATTTCATCTACATCACCGCGTGCAGGGATGAAAGTAAAGAGGAGCTATAGTCCTACTATAAATTGACCGATGAAGACATGGGAGAGATCACTAAGGAATGGCCAACATAATTCCTTAAAACAGTCAAATATGTCGAACTCTTCGACCCCGACATCATCAAAATCCCTTTGGTCACCTCGACCAAGTATGACAGATAGAGCAGTGTAAAGAAAAAGAAGAAAAAGGACGAAGTCCAAGACATAGAAACTGATGAGGAGGATAGTGCATCATATGAAAGTAGGCCTGAATCACCTGTAGGAGGAGGAGGAGATGAAGTGAACCAAGAGGAATGAGGCGAAGATGAAGAAAATCAAGACAAAGGTGAAGCCACACCGCCAAAGGATCCCCTCACCACAACAGTAGCATCGCAGAAGAGGAAGGTTTCCCTGGAGAAAACTTCGGCCAGAAAGAAGGCCCGCACCAACAATCCTCATTCGAAGAATGTGGTCATAGTGGATGATATTGATGTCATCATCACAACCATAGAGGACACTTCAGAAGACATCTTGTAGAGACAGGGAGCAAAGCAGGAGTTGATGTATGACATAATAGAGAAGGAGTTCAAGGACATCCAACAAGCTATCCATTCGAGTCGTGCAGTGCCTACTGTGCCATATTCAGAAGAAAGTATAGAATTGAGGGATGAGCCCAACCAATTGTGAAGGTTAGCAGATGTGACAGAGGCTCGAATTTCTCGAACCCAAGAAGAAAAGGAAGAGGCCTTAGAGAAACTTCGAGTTGCGCAGTGGGAGAAAGATGAAATTAGGGAAATGTTTAAGGAGGCCAAAGAGAAGATGCAAAAAGAAAAAGACCAACTGCTTGCAGAGTAGACTATGGTCAAAGAGGCAGTAACTAGAGAACTTCACTCTGTGTCGGGCTTGGCACAGGAAGAACCAGAGTCAAATGAGATGCAAGTGGGGAAGCTCGTCGAATCCATTCAACAACTTCAAGCAAGAGTAATGGAGCTAGAAATCCAAGCAGTACCGAGCACTCCGCAAGAAGTGCACGATCAAAGGGAAGAAGCTGCTAGGAATGCAGTAGAACGAATCAGGGCATTGGCCTCAGAGTGTAAACAATTAAGCGATCAAAGTGTGCAGACCTATGAGCACCTTGCAAAAGATCCACACCTGAGGAAATTGGAAGCACAGCTCTAGGATGCGAAGCAATAGTCGTCCACCGTGCAAGCACAGATAAAGATGCTTACTGTAGTTGAGAAGATGAAGAGGGCATAGGAACAACACGCAGTCCAGCAGCAGGTCATTTCCATCAAGAGAAGAGTTATGGAGGTTACACAGAGACTCCAGCCCATGCAGGATGAAGCCTGCATGCTTTTTGAAGAGATCGAAGGGAAAGGCTCACAGCTGGAACAGGTGGTCGCAATAGTGGAACAACGCCTAGAGGGGCCTTTCACCGAGCAAGTAATTCAGTAGTTCACCGAGTAGGAGGCTCTAGTGAAGAAACATGTCAAGAAAGATCGAGCTAAGCTCAAGGCCTTCGAAGCAGTGTTTCCCAGATCGAAGTGACGCGGGACGAATCATAGGTGAGTGTTGGGGGCCTGTTGGCCCTCGACCAAGTTTTGAGAGAACATTGGTTGTGTTTGACCATTTTTGGGACTTCAATAGGCTGGTCGAAGATGGAGTTCCCAAGTGAAGCGGAGATCGCGGGATCTTTCTTGTTTTGTGGGATTTTTTGGATTTTGGGGTTTATGTAACAGGTATGGGATGTCGGCCCATGGGTTTACCCATGTTTAGGCCTTTTTGTAATGTATAAATAAGTAGATAGGACTTAGAGAGAAGTCCGTCAAAGTTGGTCCAAGTTGGATTCGTGCAAGAATATGTAAAGTGCTAGCTAAGTGCAAGTGATTGTAAGAGGCTTTGTGCAAATAAGGAGTTGGATCTGTGCCTTGACCTAATTCTGGGAAAGATGATCTGGCGGGCTTTGCGCAGATCTCCTATCCTCTGTGGAATTGGACTTTGTAGCTCTGTGTACAGTAGCAGATAGTTGTAAAAGATTGAAGAAGACTAATAAAGAAGAAGAAGAAGTTGGTGGACGTAGCCCCACACTAGGGTGAACCACGTAGATCCTGTGTTGATGTGCTTTGTGCAATGTTATCTATGTTGTTTATGTGTTTATTTGCTTAGTGCACTGATCTTTATATATGTTATATAGATGTATGGATGATTAGTATGGTAAATGAATGCTAGATATGAGTTAATGCTATGTGCTAAATGATTTGAAGTGTGTAATATGCTCATTACTGCGTTGTTATGTATTTAGGGTTTAGTCTGCGATGTGAATGGGAGTTAATAACTAATGCATATTGGTTAGCTAAGTGCTCTATTAAGTGTTGTAATCACAGGTCTGTGTCCCAACTAGGTTGTAGACACCTGAGTCCTACAACCCCCCCTGACTCTACCTCGGGTGAGACTTCATCTGCTTTGCAGGTGTTTTCAAAATCCCTGGTAGTTAAGGTTTTGTTGGTGCGTTGTTGAAGCGTTAAACCCTAGGTCTGGCCCAGTGCCAACACTAACTCATAGCCATAACACCCGCTCCCAAACAACAAAACTCTGGATCATATGGCATGGAATCTGGAACTGTATCCCATGTCCCCCATGCCCATGGCTTATCCCTGGACTGGATAGTTTCCACGCCTATTTGTTGGAGTGTGGGCGTATGGGGTTACACAAATCCATGGGTTGGGGCCTTGCCCTAGCCCTTTCCCCCTCTGCCAACACACTAACTCCACTTCAAATATAATATAGTGGACTTTTTATAAAAAGTCTCATGGTGGCGCATTGGTAGCCGACCTGTCTCGAAAGCATTAGCCTCCCGTCAGAGGTCTCGAGTTCGAATCTGGACCGCTCCAACAATTTTTCCATAAACCGAATGACCAACCACTGGGTGCCACATGGAAGCCCAAGTCTAGGCCATGTGGCACCACCCTATTTGCCCACGATATCTGCTACACGTCTAATGCTAACTGGTTCAGGTGTCTTCCCTATCGACAAATCCTTTCACATTCACTATCTTCCACGTTTCACTGTACGAACGTGCCATGTGTCACCCTTGCAGTGGTGACACATGTCACTTCCCTGTTGGTCCACCTGTACCTTCCATGTCATCAGTCTATATGCCTAGTCAACATGCCACGTCAGTTGTACAGACCTTGCCACATCTGCGAAAATTGTGTTGCCATGTTAGTTGTATGGTCGTATGACCTGTACAGTCAGTAGCCACATGGCACTGTGCGGACTATACAATCAACATTTTTTTTTACCTGTTTGGAAAAAAGAATAGAATGTGATATCAGGAGCATACAACGTCTTTTTGAGCCCGTTCAAGTTGCGTTGGGTTCGTATCAACGAGGCCTACCTAGACATTCATTTTGAATCCATTATGAGAACTTTGATTTTTAGGCCTTTCCGAGCCCCATCAAGCTTCTGGATCCGAATCTGGATCACACCTCCCCACTATTCTAAAGTGAAAAAACCCACTTCTTCATAAATTAAGGACTAATCCCCTCTGGCCTAGCCCGTGCCTCTTAAACACAGTCATATGGTTACATGTGGCCAAGTGCCAACCCCCTAGGGGTTAAGCACTAGCCCATAACCCGCAAGCACCGATCATGTCGTTGAAGTCTCGGATACAAGGGCTAAGTCATAGCCATAACTCCCGCGCCCAAACAACAAAACTCCGGGTCATATGGCATGGAATCTGGAACTATATCCCGTGGCTCCCGCGCCCATGGCTTATCCCTGGAGTTGAGATTTTTCGCGCCTATTTGCTGGACTGTGGGTGTATGGGGTCACACAAATTTGTGGGTTGGTGCCTAGCCCCATCCCTTTCCTCCTCCACAAACATATTAACTCTACTTCAAATATAATATAGTGGACTTGTTATAACAAGTCTCATGGTGGTGCGTTGGCATCTGACTTGTCCCCAAAGCGTTAACCTCCCATCGGAGGTATCGAGTTCGAATCCAGACCACTCCAACAATTTTTCCATAAATCAAATGACCAACCATTGGGTGCCATGTGGCACCACCCTATTCACACACGATATCTGCTATGCATCCAATGTTAACTGGTCTAGTTGTCTACCCTGTCATCACATCCTTTCCCAGTCACTGTCTGCCTTGTGCCACTGTACAAACATGCCATGTGTCACCCTTGTAGTGGTGACATGTGTCACTTCCCTGTTGGTCCACCTATACCTGCAACGTCATCAGTTTGTATGCCTAGTCATCCTGCCACATCAGCTGTATGGACCCTGCCACGTCTGTACCAATTGTGTTGCCATGTTAGTTGTATGGTCATATGTCCTGTACAATCATCTACCATGTGGCACTGTATGGACTGTACAATCAACATTTGTTTTGCCTGTTTGGCCAAACAAACAAAACGTGATTTCAGGAGCATGCAACATCTGTTTGAGATCATTCAATTTGCATTGGGTTCGTATCGACGAGTCCTACACACATGTCCATTTTGAATTTATTCTGAGAAATTTTATTTTTAGGCCTTTCTGAGCCCCATCAAGCTCCTGGATCTGAATTTGGATCAAGGAGCATAAGCATAGGCTAGGGCAGAGGCTAGTGCACCTAAAGCACATGTTGAAGAATCCCAACTAGGAGTAGGTAACAACTCCTTGCTCGAGTCTAGTGTATCATTGGAAACATCAAATTATTCCTTTCATGGAGATACGTGGGTTCCATTAGTTACCCCTTGCGGAGTATGAGGAAATGAACTGAGAAAATTGATATCTCCTTGGGTCATGCTAACCGCTTTATTCGCTGACGAATCTCATCCCTCCGTGTGCTAGTTATTCAAAGAATAATACACCCCTTAGACCCCCCGATAAGTTCCTTGTCCATCTGTTCTAACCAGGTCTCTATCTGCATGCTAGGCACTTGTTCTTTAACACATTTTGCAAAGTTTTCAATTGAATTAATCCTTCCTTCTGGATTCAAAAGTCTGAATGTTCTTCAAATTTCCCAAGCCCTATTTAAATTGTATGTGGTTAGTTTTATTCATGGTGTGGGATTTTATTTTTATTTTTTCGTTTCGTTTGAATAGTCGACGCTAAATTGGGTGCCATTAGCACCGGATTTAACGTCGACTATTGACCAAAAATGTAATCATTTTGGGGCGCTAAATGGGGAAAAAATTGCACCTAATTTAACACCTATCATTATCAAATTGCACCTAATTTAACGCCTTGTTAGGTGTTGTCCCTACATATTTCCATTACCTTGTTCTTCCTTAACCTTCTCCATGACCTTCTGGTGACTTTTCATGTCGATTGTTTCCTTTCCCTTTGGCACTCCCTACCAAATCAAGGGTACCCTATTGGAAACATTTCTATCATTGATGATGCGAGGAGGGAGTCCATGGAGCATATAGGCATGCTTGAATAATATATCAACAATCTCATAAGTTATAGTCTCATTGATCAAATGTATGAAATGATCATATTTGTTAAATGATTGAAAAACACAGAGATAACATCCTTATCTTTTGAGAGTGATAAACTTGTGATGAATTGCATAGAAACCTTGCCTTGCTTCTGATTTGAGATAGTGTTAGGCTAAATAATACTCGGATAATGGAGGATTAACACCTTGTTGCATTGGCAAGTATCACATTTTACCACAAGTTGCTCAATATCAAACTCATTTCCTAGTAGTAAAGGTTGGATGAGACATTCTTGTAAGTTTTGGGAAAACCCATGTGATTGATAGAGAGAGATGCATACTGATGTTGATAAGTATGTCGTATAACAAAAAAACCATGTTGTAAATAGGTGCAATTATTTAAGAGGATGACAACATTTATTATAGTCCAAGTTTGGCACTTATTTCTATCTACAATGCACTATAGTAGGATCCTTCAAGGAACTCTTGTACCCTTGTAGCTTGGTTGATTGAGAAAGACTTGAAGGTGTGTCGTAGTCCTAAAAGTGGTTAATCCTTTTCTTTTTCTCATTTGTTATGTTATCTTGCATTAGTAAGTCCTTCAAACTAGGGTAGTAAATTTTAATAAATAACTTATTACCAATGATGAATTTTCTCCACTTGGCCACAACATGAGGTATGCACATCTATGTCTTGTATGTGGACATGTGTCATTCTTTATCATTAACTTCCTACTTTAGAAATATATGGGTCTATCATATTGTGAGAATACTATAACAAGTCCAAACCCATCAAAATCACACTTTATAATGAAGGGTTAGATGAAAGTTGGGGTAGCAAGCAATGGGTTCGAAGAAAGGGATGCAATTAAGTTATCACAAGAATGTTGTGCATGAACCAACTAGGAAGGAAACCTTCTTTTTTGAATTGGTTAGTGGATGAGAAATAAAAGAGAAATATATAGTGGAAGCCTTATATGTCAAAAAATATTGAAGTTCATTAAGGGTCCTATACCTCTGAGTGGATTGAATCTTTATAGGATTAAAATGAATACCCTCTACAAAGATAATATGGCAATGATATTGCGTGAGTATTTTCAATTCACAGTTATATTATTTTGCATAAATCTTTTATTTACTAAAGTTAAAAATCCAAAAGCTTTAGATTTCTTGAGAATGTTCTATTATATATGCGTATATCATTATTATATGTGAGTATATCATTTATGTGAGTATATCATTGAAGAGACATAGGACAAAGTTAAAGATATACTTAATAAAAAATTGTTCATTGAATTCTAAAAGGTAGTAATAGAATGACAAACTAGCACTAAATGGCACAATTCATAATTGGTGGTGGCGATCATGAATATGGAATGTGATTTTCTCTCGGTATTAGAATAATAAATCTATCTAATAATAACTAGAGCAGAGATCAATAAAAAAAACCCAAAACTTGTATCTCATCCGTAAAATCATCAATACGATGCATGGGGAACTTATTTTTATAGTGTTTCAATTATGTTCTATTTATTAATTATGTCCTATGTAATAAATACAAAGGTAATAAGAACCATGTTTTTATCTTTCTAAGATGATAGGAGGAACACGGGGATTCTGACTACCAATGACGATATTAACTTCCAATAATTCCTCTATAAGACTTTAAATTTTAGACTTCTTAAAGTGAAAATGCTTACGAGGGAAAAAAAATAAAATGTGGGGCCTTTACTATGGTCAATCTCAATAACATGTTTCATTCCGCTATCAAGTGGAAGTTTTCTAGACATCACTTGGAAGACCCCCCTTAAATTTATCATGCAAGGTAGAGAGGATGGAATATGTGTTCGTCAAGAAGGAGCTATCTTCATACAATATAAAAGATATATAAAGCCAAACTTGCCCTTCTCCATAAACCTAGACATTTTGATTGATTTTATAGTATATATACTTTTTTGTGGATTTCATTTAATAATGCATTCACAATCATCATGATGAGAGGGGATGAACTTTTTGGTTAATGGAGTACATCCTCGAAGAAATAAGCTATTAAATACCCAAAAATATATTCATGCAATATATGTGACACAAAGTCATCCCAGAGTGTGTTGTATTCCATTATAAGTTCCACTTCACATTTAATGTGTATATGGAATGGGATAATGGATTCTTAAGATGAAGCACTATGAAGTAACAATAGTTAAGCCCAAGTGCTTAACCTACGTCTTGTTGAGAATGTTCAATGTACTATCATGATTAACCTTAATAAGGGGTCTTTATTTTTTATATATAGGTACAAAACTTGAAGGTATGAAGGCTCCTTAACCCAATTAGTCTTAGCGGGAAATCGTGAAGGATAGAATGGGATGGGGTAAGGCGCTCTTCTAGGCAATTAGGATGTTGAGCACCACCATATATTTTATGGGATTTTTTGTCCACACGTCCCTAATTTTGTTATCATAAACAAATCACTTATGTAATGTGACTTTTTGAGACAAAATGAAATTATGTGATTTTTCCATTATAACACATGGACATAATGTATGATTGAGTATTTTTTATGTGATTATTTATTCACTAAATATATTAATGAATATGCACAAGTAAAATACATATATAGCTACTTAAAGTAGCTCTACCAACAAAAGGACCATCATAGGTGACTCCCAAGAGAAGGTCATCGGTTCAAAACAAATAGACGACCTTTTGTGAGATTGTAGTAGAGTTATTCTTAGGCGAACTAGTTTTGTAGTTTTCCAACCCAGGGAGTGAGTGTTATCATAATATTCTCCTTAGTAGGTGGGATTTCCATCATTGTAAGTGAAAAAAAGTAAAATAAATATATACAATAATATAAAAAAAACTTATGATGTTGACCACCTTCTTTAGGCAATCACGATTTTAAC
>ML822076.1:113872-130601 GCA_009831015.1 Picea engelmannii | reverse complement strand
TGAATGGTCCTATAAATCGAGGTGACAACTTTGTCCCCTTCCCGAACCATATGGTACTCTTATTAGGCCTGATACGAATGAAAACCTGGTCTCCCACTTCATAACTTCGGTCGGTCCTGTGTGCATCCCCATAGCTTTTCTGCTTATCCTGTGCTTCCTTTAGTCTCTGCCTAATCTGAATCACATGTTCCTCCATTTTTTGAATCAATTCTGGCCCAACTGTTACTCGGTCTTCTAGTCTATCCCAACTCAATGGCGTTCTGCATGGCCTCCCATATAAAGCTTCGTAGGGTGGAATTCCGATGGAGCTATGATAACTGTTATTGTAGGCAAACTCTACCAAAGGTAGGTACTTATCCCATTGGCTTTCATTATCCATTACATACATCCTAATCATGTCTTCCATGACTTGATTTACTCTCTCAGTTTTCCCATCTATTTCAGGATGATAAGTTGTGATTAAGTTCAACTGAGTCCCCAACGCTGACTGTAAACTTGTCCAAAACCTAGAAGTGAATCTGGAGTCCCTATTTGAAATGATCTTCTTAGGTATCCCGTACAAATGGATGACCTCACTTACAAACACACGAGCCACATCAGTGACATCGTAAGTGTCTCTAACCAGAATAAAATGAGCACTCTTGGTTAACTTATCCACTATCACAAGAATGGCATTGTGTTTATGAGATGTGAGTGGAAACCCCACAAAAAAATCCATAGAGATGACTTCCCACTTGGACATAGGAACATCATGTGATTGTAGGAGGCCTATCGAGTGATGGTGGTCGGCTTTCACTTGTTTACACTCCAGGCATTTGGCGACGAAATGGACTACATCGCGCTTCATTCCTACCCAGAAGAAGAGCTTCCTCATATCTGCGTACATCTCTTCACACTCGGATGCACAGATTAAAGTTCTCTATGGGCTTCCTTCAGTATGATCCTTCGAATATCCCCATTCTCAGGGATGCACATCCTTCCTCGATATCTTAACAGTCCATCTATTTCCAGACTATATCCTTCATACTTTGGATATAACTGCCTCCGGCTCTGGAGGTTTGAAGTAACCTTTAAATACCAACTGTCTCGTTGGAGTTGTGTCAACACATGTTCCCTCAAATTGACCTTTAAGGTTACCAAGGAGAAGATACGTGGTCTCCTACTCAAGGCATCTGCGACCAAATTTTCCTTTCCCTTGGTGTACGAAATACCAAAATCATACTCACTCATAAACTCACTCCATCGCCTTTTCCTAGCATTCAGATCTCTTTGAGTGAAGAGATGTTTTAAACTTTGATGGTCTGTTTTGAGCTCAAAGTTCCACCCCACAAGATAGTGCCTCCAAATTTTCAGAGCTAGCATTACAACTGCCAACTCTAAATCATGAGTCGAGTATAGCTCTTCATGTTTCTTCAACTTCCTTGACACATAAGCTATCACTCCTCCATCCTGCATTACCACGGCCCCCAACCCTTGCTTCGAGGCATCCGTGTAGACTGTGAAGTCCTTTTCCATATCCGACACTCGTAGAATTGGTGCACTGGTTAGTAACCTATTAAGATCAATGAATGCACTATCACATTCTTCTGTCCATTCATACCTGACCCCCTTGCATTGCAAAGTAGTGATGGGTTTCGCTATTTTTGAGAATCCTTCCACAAATCTCCGATAATAACCTGCTAGCCCCATGAAGCTTCTCACCTCATGGGCATTTTTCAGCACTGGCCACTCCATAATGGCCTTTACCTTTTCTGGGTCCACAGAGATTCCTTCACTGAAAATGATATGACCTAAATAGTGGATCTCTTTCTAGAAGAAGGAACACTTCGACAACTTCCCATACAATTTGTTCTCTCTAAGGAAGGACAACACTATTCGCAAGTGTTCCTCATGTTCTCTTTCATTCTTGGAATAGATGAGGATGTCATCTAGAAAGACTTGTACAAAATAGTCTAACTACTTCCAGAATACGTCGTTCATGAGGCTCATGAATACTATTGGCGCATTGGTCAATCCGAAAGGTACTACAAAAAAATCGTGATGTCCAAACCGAGTTCGAAAGGCAGTTTTTGGGATATCACCTTCCTTAATCCTTAACTGATGATACCCTGATTGCAAATCAATCTTTGAGAATACCGCTTCTCCTTTCATCTGATCGAAGAGGTCATCTATTCACGGCATCAGGTACCTGTTTTTCACTATAGCACGGTTCAAGTTCCTGCAGTCTATACACAGTCGTAAGGATCCATCCTTCTTTACAAAAATTACCGGTGCGCCCCAAGGTGAGACACTGGGCCTTATTAGCCCTAAGTCGAGTAACTCTTTCAACTGCATTTGCAATTCACAAAGTTTCAGCGTTGTCATCTGATACAGAGTCTTGGAGATTGGTTCTGCACCAGGTTTTAGCTCAATAGTAAAATCAAGCTCCCTCTCAGGAGGTAACCCTAGTAACTCATTCGGAAAAACATATTTAAATTCTGACAATACTGGGTACTGATCCAATGAGGGTCCCTTCCTTTCATTCGCTGCTTCCACTACATAAATTCGACACCCTTGCCTCAAGAATCACTTAACCTTCATAGTTGATATAAAGCGTAACGACACTTTTCTCTGTACACCTTGGATCTCTACTGCTCTTCCTTCATCATCGACAGAAAGCACCCTCTTTGCGAAACAATATACCAAAGCTCGATGAGCGGATAACCAATCCATTCCAGTGATTAGGTCATATTCCCCGAGAGCAGTGACGTATACCTTCAACCTGGTAGTACACACTCCCAGGTCTACTATACAATTATCGATGCTAGGTCCTACCGCTTGTTTTTCCCCCGAAGCCATATCGACTTGTTTAAGGTCATCGTGCTCGTAGGATGCCAACCCACTCTTTTATAATGCAGATGGTGAAATGAAACTATCTGTCTCACCAGAATCAAATAAAATCTTAACTTTGATATGATTTAGCATACCTGATGACTCCACCACTATGGATTGATGTTCGGCCTGGCGATTATTAACCGCTGCATAAATCTGGTGGTTGTTGCTTGATCTCCCCATCGATGCCTTTCCTTCCCTATGCACAAACCCTGATTGTAACTCTGGGCAGTCACTCTGGTAATGGGGTCCTCCGCACCCCCAACAGGTAACACAAGATGAACCTGTGCACTGTTATGTGACTGTCTCTGAAATGAGTTCCTTCCCCTGGAACCCCTGCCCCTACTAGTTGTTCCCTGAGATGGTCGTGGACCTGTTTGTGTTGTTGGTGATGAACGAGATGTTGCACTCGCTGCCATTGAAATCCTTGCGGCTACTGTCCTTGGCGCAATTTTGTTACCATATGGTGGTGGCCTTGATCCCCCTCCCCTAGGAAATTTCCTCAGGGCCTTCCCTACAAATCCAGGACAATGCGGAAATGTTGGTCTTGTACCCCCGGTTAAGTTCATGTGTTCTTCCGCATAACGCGCATTTTCCACTGCCTCCGCTACTAAAGATAGTTTCCACATCTGCACCATAGCTCTTATCTTAGGGTTCAATCCATAGACGAAGCACTCTACCTGTCATTGGTCATTATCCATATACGAAACATATTTGACCAGTTCCATAAATCTGATCTCATATTCTTCTACAGTTCTGTTTCCCTGTACTTAGGTATGAAATGCCCCTACCTGTTGTTCCTCGTAGTATGCTGGTAGATATTTCCTTCGGAACCTCTCCTCAAAAAGTTCCCAAGATACTATGTCTGGGGTAAGGTGCAGTTGTCTTTCCAGGTTGCCCCACCAGTTCAAGGCACTATCTCTTAACTGAAAAATTCTGATCTTTGCCTTTGAGTTGGACGCATAGTTCCTTAAGGAAAAACACCTTGTCATGCCTTCCAACCATGCTTCCACATGTTCACTGGCGTGACCCCCGGCAAACTCTGGAAGTTTGATATTTTGGAATTCTTGCATGATGTCTTCGGGTGGAGGTCCTCCCCCTGAATCCCTTGACGCTTCTGGATTACCTGTTCTAGATGGTGGGGGTTCCACTTCAGTCTTTGTCGGTTCTCTCCCCTTTAAAGTCTCATTAATGGCTTCCAATGAGCACAGTATGAGGGATAGTTCGGGCGATGGTGGTGGTGGCACTGGTGGTGTTGGTGGTGATTGCGACGACACTCCCCTGCCTCGACTCCCTTGAGTCTTGACCATCCTGTATGCTTTAACCTGCATCAACCAAAGTTGTCAGGGTGAGTTCCAGGATGTTTCAAATTAGTTCTACTCAAACTAGAAACAGGGTTAGGCGTAAGTTTTCTTTACTTTTCTGTAAAAAGACATTACTCCTTTAAGGGATCGGCTAGGTTAGGGTTAGGATTAAGCATCTAAGCTTGATTTCTTCGCCCCTATAAAAAAAAAAAAAAAAAAAAAAAACTATTGGTTCCCTTGCCCTGTAGCTACGCTAGCCTTGCGCCATACTCGCCAATTCCTATTATTACCCTCCTAGTGCATATGCCCCCTCCTCCCCGCCTATCCTAGTCTAAGTCCTTTTAACTTTTCGCTTACAACTAAATATCCTCCGATGCTTGACTCGAGAGCTTTTCCTTGGCGTGTAGTGTTGGTGTTGTCGAATGCTGCATTGAGATTTAGCGTTGACTTGACTGGTGGAATGGAGTGGAGGGACTTGGCGCTTGGCTCAATGAGTTGTGTGTAAGGTCTCATGAGCCTGACGCTTGGATAATCGGAGATTATTCTTCAGGCTAGTATCTTGCTATTATTGATAATTAAACTATTTATATGCGAATTTATTTGTAAAAATGATATGTGTGGCACGTTGGTGTTATTTCTCTTCTTAAGGCACATTGCTTGGTGGGTGGTCTTGGGTTCAAATCCCATGGACCTTCTAAAATTTTAATTAACCTTTTAATGTATTTTAACTTTACTCTAAATACACCAATAATTTAATTAAAATTTTAATTTGATAATTAGTTACACTAATAATTTTAAAGTTACATAATTATTTTATTTTTTTTTAAAAACAAATTTACTTTATACTAAATTATCGTAAATTACCTTTAAATTAATTTAAACTAAATTAACCTAAACTATTTTTTACACTAAAATAGTAAATAAAAAATATAAACGAACACACACAAAATTTAATAATAAATATATAAAAATTTTAATAAAATAAGAAAAAAAAAATGAAAAAAACAAAACAAGTGCGGGCACGCATGGATTCCATGTGCCCACCTTGCTTCCTCCAACACCTTCCTTTACTAAACCCTAACTCTACAATTCCCATCATTTTCTTTTGGCTACGTAGTCAGTTTCCATGGCCGTTCTCTCTACATATTTCTTCTGACGCCAACGAAAAAGATAAAGAGTTTGGCGAAGAGAAAGACATGCAAAGAAAGCGATAGTGGAACATGATACAGCTTGTTTGACGAGAGAAGTTCTTGCAACTATGGAGAGTGGTAAAGGTAGCATATGGGAGCTGGATCAGAAACTGGACGAGAATATTGACGCCGAGGCTGGAAGATTCTGAATATATAACGAAAAGCAGGTGCTTAACAATGGCCATATCACTTTCAATCTACCACTAACCCAGGGGCCATCAAATTACTCTGAAACCACGAACTCTCTCCGAAACTAGGGGGTATTTAAAGTCCTCTCTCTATCCTCATCTAAAGCTTTAGAACTTGAAGCCGTTAAAGGAAGACATTGATGCTGCTGAGAGGTGTGCAACTGGACAGAGTGATTATTTGGAAGTCGTGTTCTATCCACTGTTGTCGTTGTTGTTGCCACTCCCCGTTGTAGGAAGAATGAAGGCGTCGGTTGTTCCGTGGCCCCGAATGGAGTTTCTCAACACAAAATCCCCACCAAAATATGTGGCGGGGTTGGGTCGAGGGGCCACAGGATGCACCACTTGCTCTGATATCGAGCTTGCGAGGGATACCCCAGACCTGCCAGACCACTCAGCCACTACCATCGGCGGCGCAGCGGCGGGAAAAAGTTGGGGCTGGTGTTGCGGGCGCTAAAGAGGAAGAAGAAGTAGACGACAAAAAAGGATATGATGAGAATCAGAAGTTTGATGAATTTGAGGGTAACGATGTGGGTCTGTTTTCCTCTGCTGAATACAATGAGGACAACAAGGAAGCCGATGTTGTTTAGGAGAGCATTGATAAAATAATGGATTCTCGCCGCAAGGACTGGCGAGAGGCGAGGCTGAAACAGGAGATTGAGAAGTACAAGGCAGGGATGATTTTAAGGATGGAAATTTATTTTAAAATGTAGAAACCTTGGCGATTATTACTAATCCTTCATATGTCAACTATAAATATTTGGCGATATTTAATTAAAAATATTCAAATTTCTAATTATTTTATATAGTGTTTATAAAATTTTGGCAATTTTTAAGGTAAGATAATTTTAACCTATAGAATTTGGGCGAATCATTTTTAAAATAGTGAATCTCGTTTTTGGAAAAACCATGGAAAATTAGCCCATGAGCGAAATTTAGCCCCTAAAATCATCCCTGGTACAGGGCCTCAAACCTGAAGATTACACAACAATTTTCAGACCTTAAGAGGAAATTGTATACTCTCTCCACCGAGGATTGGGACAACATACCAGAGATTGGGGATTATTCGCTCCGGAACAAGAAAAAGAGGTTTGAGATTTTTGTTCCCATTCTGGATACATTGTTGGAGAAGGCCAGGCAAGAGAAGGAGCATGTGAGTGCATTGGATCCCAAGAGCAAGGCTTCTGGTGGCACTGAGACACCATGGGCGCAGACGTCGATGACCGATATCATGGCTATTGGAGAGGGGAGAGGGACTGTGTTGTCTTTGAAGCTCAATAGGCTGTCTGATTCGGTTTCAAGATTAACTGTTATGGATCCCAAGGGGTATCTGACTGCTCTTAAGAGTATGAATATTACCAGCGATGCAGAGATTTCAGATATCAAGAAGGCCAGATTGTTGCTTAAGTCGGTTACTCAGACCAATCCGAAGCATCCTCCTGGTTGGATTGTGGCAGTGAGGCTAGAGGAGGTTGCAGGGAAGATACAGGATGCAAGACAATTGATTCAAAAAGGTTGTGAAGAGTCTGTGGCATGGAATCTTGCAAGGTTTGTAATTTGAACACTTATTATCTTCTGTTCAAATTAAAATGACAAGAATAGCTCTTATTTTCTGTTAATATTGTTGAAAAGTCATAAAGAAGCAGTCTGCGTGTTGAATCTGGAATGCATTGAACTTTGGACCGTCTGAAAAGCTTTGTGTTGCGTTGATTGTTTAAACTAATATATGCTAGTAATCCTATTTAAAGTTTTCCGATATTAAAAGCCCCTGTTAGAGAACCGAATTTTCCGCTGTGTAATTTTTTTGAGAAAAATGATCAAGAAACAAGATTAGCAATCATCTATGTAGCAAATAGTAGCTATAGAGAGTCTTTCAGAAATAGCACAAGAAAATTTAGCAGGCAACGAACTGTCCGGTATGTCGAGTTCTCCAAAAATCTTATCATGTGACTCTTTGAGGTTCACGTTAAGGTTTACAGTACGCATTAATTAAAAGCATTGAGAAATTAAGCAAGCCAGGAGACCTGTATTTTCACTATCTCAGGTCGAGTCGTTTCGCTTCGCTTTCCGCTGCTTAAGGAGGTTTTCTAAATTGTATTAAACTCTCCTAAATTTTCTCGTGAGTCGCAGAAGAGATTTATGTAGACCGATGCAGGTGATTGCGTTGTGTTTTTTTTTCCTCAAACTTAGTAGTAACACCCTCCAGAATTTTAGAAACCTAAAAATAGCAGCAATTCTACATTTTCCAACCGATGAATCATGTGCAAACTGTTAATTGTAACTTCTAAATAGTCGAAAATTTCGCAAACCCTCGAATATCATCTACTTTCTTAGAATTTTTTTGTTGTTCCAATTGTCTGGTAACCATTGTACCTATTAAACAATGGAATTTCCCTATAATTATTCTCAAGTTTAAATTTTCTATTGCTAGCAAGTTTTCAAAGGGGAAAAACTAATAGAACAGGTGCCTTTTGATTCGTGTGTCTGATATTTATTTTTTGGGTATTTATTTGCAGGTTAGTGGAGATTGGAGCTAGAGCTTGGATCTTGGCCCTCATGCCAAGATTTCAAACAAATAGCTCTGATACCATTTGTAGTGACTGTAAATACAATTTTGATATAAATCATTTCAATTATACAAATAAACTAATCACCAGAACATATAAAATTTATTGAGTTAAACATAATAGCTTACAGATAGCCTCATAACACATCATATTCCTTAAATTTCATAAAACAATACGTAAATTAAAATACCTTAGTCTGATGCTAACCTTCCGCTTGTCTTGTTGACCTTCCTGCTGCTTCCTCTTGTCTTTCCCAGCTTGAAGCCACAGACCAACTCTGCCCAAACTGAGTTTCCACCCTGCCAACTAGGACAGCTTCCTAGCTCCAGGATACCATATGGATATCCTATCCCCCGTGCCCAAAACTCCCAGCAAACCGGTGCCCCCTGTACTAATCCTCTTGACTACAGAACTCAAACTCTCCTCCCCCCCAAATCCAAGAGAACCCCCCACAATCAAATACCCCGTAGAATGATAATCCTCTTCCCAAAAAAAAAATGCCTTCTACTGTAAGTCTCTCCCCGTCATATTCCCCCTTCACCGACTCCCCCTCTTTCATTATTTTCCTTATCCATTCATTCATTGATTATCTGTTTATTAATGCTCCTTATCTCATTATTAATGCTCCTTATCCCCTTCATATACGTAACCCTTTTTTTTAAACAATATAATTTATTAACTCTTTTAAATTTATTACCTTGTTCATTCAATGTGATAGGTAATTAATTTAATTAATTAAAATTATAACAATTAATTAATAAATAAATATTTAATTAGTATCATTATACCAATCTTGTTTAATTAATACCATGTTAAGACAATTAATCCCCTAATTAATTTTTACTTAATAATCCTTAAACATATATTCAACTAGGGTTGTTACAAATCATCTCCATACAAGAAGAAGGCCAAGCAGAGAATTCAGACTGAATGTCAGCATTGGGGATACTAGATTTAGGCTCTGAAGTAAATGTCTTACCTAAGAAGACATGGTAGTGTATGCGAGAACCAACCTTAGGATATTCACCTATCCAATTGAAACTAGAAACTCAACATAGAGTGTTACCTATTGGAAGACTTAAAGTTGTGATAGTAGATTTGGATGGAGAGCGCACTATAGAAAGTTTTGATGTAATATAGATAGTATATGGCACAAAACCTTACCCCACATTGCTTGGATTGGATTGGAAATTTTATAACCAATCTATAATCAACTCGAAGACAAGAAAAATGAATCTTGAATCAGGTGAGTATAGAGTCATTGGACCACTGAATCCTTTAGAAGGAGAAAGGTTTGTAGAGGCCACTTGTTTGTATCTTAAAGAAATAAACCAGTTGTACAGAACCACCGCATGACAAGAGGATTATGTTAACCCAAATACAGACAAGGTACCCTATTGGAGAAGCATTACATCATGTGCTTCAGACTTAGAAACAGGTTTGGAGAATTAGCAATCGTGATTACATGAATTTTCCATAAGGAGGTGCACAAGAATAGATCGTCGAGTAAGATGGGTTGCTACAGATATAAGAGAACCTCCATGTTCTCATGGGTTAAATGACATAGAGGAATTTATAACAAAATATGAAGAGGAAGTGTTAGAAAATCATAGGCTCTTAACTGTATATATTTCACTCAAGGAAATACCTACAATATGGTGGGGTGCACACAAAGAAAAAATTTAGGGTTGGTATCAGTGTAAACGACTATAACACATTAGATTTGGTGCAGAGCCAGTGAGAAATATAGTCCAAAAGTATGATGGGAAAGGAACACCAGTTGAACACTTGGAGAAGTGTAGAACACATTGGAGGATGACACCACCAAATGAATGACCTCATCACTTTATCCATACATTGGAAGGAATCCCAGGGAACTGGTATATGGATCAAGAGATGCACTAAAAAATGGATAACATTATAGTAGAACTTGGTAGTAGTATTCTCATTTGAAAATGAGAACTCAAAAATTGATTCAAAAATGAATATGATACGGGGAATGATATTTATTTATGAACCAAAGGTTGAAATCATGACATAATATCAACAACAGAATAGACAGACAGTCAAAGAGTTACTTTCATGCTATCATGTGGAAGAAGAAGAACTAGATGAAGTTGATCTGCCCAACATTCAGATCACAAATATTGAAGGATAAAGAGAGGTGGAAGGCCCATCTCTGGAGTCATATGTATTTAATTCACCAATAAAAGTTAATAAAGTCAACATTGGGATGAATGACAATCCTAAAATGGCGAGTATTGGAGACTACTGGGATGAGAAAACAATAGAAAGAATAATGGAGTTACTACATGAATACAATGAAATGTTCCCAACAAACTTTACAGAGATGAAAGGCATAGAAAGGGAGATAGGTGAGATGAAAACACCCCTCAAACCTGAGTCTAGACATGTCAGGAAGATATCTTACAAACTGAATCCAATGTATAAGAATAAATTAAAAGTAGAAATTGACCGAATGTTGGAAGCTGGTATCATAGAACTAGTAGAGGAATCTAAATGGATCAGTCCTATGGTAGTCCAAGAAAAGAAACAAGGGGGGATAAGTAATTTTGTAGATCTGAGGAAACTCAATGATGCTTGCTTACATGACCCTTTCTCTACCCCTTTTACATATGAGGTTTTAGAAAATGTGGGAGACCAAGAAGCATATTCATTTACAGATGGATTCTTAGGTTACCGTCAGATCAAAATATACCTAGAGGAAAGGTATAAGACCACGTTTTCTATAGAATGGGGATCCTACCAATATATAGTCATGCCATTTCGGTTGAAGAATGCACCAACCAATTTTTCAAGAGTAGTCATAGCTTATTTTAAGGAATTCATACATCAGTTTCTTGAAGTATATCTGGATGATTAGACTATATATAATATTTTAAAGGACCAGGTATAAGTGTTAAGACTAATGTTGGAAATATGCAGGTAATGTTATATCTCATTAAACATCAAGAAATGCATTTTCGGTACACCTTTTGAAATATTGTTGGGACATATATTGTGTAAACAAGGTTTACTAGTGGACCCTGCTAAGATTGTAGTCAATGTAAATTTACCACCACCAAAGTCAGTGAACTAGTTAAGAGCAACACTGGGACATACATGCTATTACAAGAAATTTATAAAGGGGTATGTGCAGATTAATGTACCAATGGAAAAAATGTTAAATACGGACAATATATTTCAGTGGAATGAGGACTATCAGCAAGGATTGGATACTCTGGAGAAAAATATGGTAACAACACCTATACTAGTATTTCCAGATTGGGAAAAGACATTTTATGTGCATCTAGATGCATCAACTATACCACTTGGAGAAATTCTGGCGCAACCAAAAGTAGGGGACTTAGACCATCCTATATCATTTGCAAGGAGAAAGCTATTAGAATCAGAGTAGAATTATAACACTACAGAAAGAGAAGGCTTAGCCATGGTATACACACTTCAGAAATTTAGGCACTATTTACTGGGTAAACACTTTAAAATGTTCACAGACCATTATGCCCTCAAATATCTAGTCAACAAGCCAACGTTGGGGGGGAGGATATGTATATGGATATTATTATTTCAAGAATTTGATTTCAAATTGATAGTCAAACTAGGGAATTTGAATGTAGGACGTGATCACCTGTCTAGGGTAACTAATGGAGAATAATCTACTAACTTGGAAGACAATTTTCATGATGTACAATTATTTTCAGTACAAGTAGTTAATGAATAATTTATTGATATTATTGAATACTTAAGTAAAAGGGTTGCACCACATGAATTTAGCACTACGCAGAAGAAAAATATGGTAGTCAGAGCTGTAGACTATCAACTCATTGCAGGACATTTATATAATATGGGCACATATAACATTTTGAGAAGATGTGTATTGGAACATGAAAGGCATGTAATTTTAGTAGAATCTCGTGAAGGTATAGTTGGAGGAAACTATGTAGGAACAACTACCATGCAGAAGGTATTGCACGTAGGATTATGTTGGCCAATAGTCCACAAAGATGCCAAGGAATATTGCTAGCAATTTGATGTCTATCAGAGGGTTGGAAAACCCAACATAAGGGATGAGATGCCTTTAAGAACACAAGTGACTCTACAGGCCTTTGAAAAATGGGAAATAGACTTTTATGGACCTATTAATCCACTATAAAAAAGGTTAGGAGCTAGATATATTATTGTGGTGACTGAATACTTAACAAGATGGGAAGAAGCAACAATAGTCAAATATTGCACAAAGACAACAACACACTTAATATTTGAGCAAGTGATCACCAGATTTGGATGTCCCGTGATTTTAATGAGTAACCAAGGCACTCATTTTATTAATAATACCATCAAGTATGACTGAGGAGTTTTAATTCTATATCATCCTCAGGCATTGAATGGAACGGTAGAAGCGTTTAATAGAATATTGGAAAATTATTTGACTAAGATCTACAATGTCAACATGGATGATTGGGTCTTGAAAATAGCAACAATATTGTGGGAATATAGGACCACATGTAAGAAGTTGGCAGGATAGACACCATTCATATTGGTGTATGGGCGGGAAGCAGTGGTGCCATTAGAATTTCGGGTACCCAATTTGTGCGTAGCCGCAATTATCAACATGACAAAAAGAGGCGTAGTACAAGAGAGGTTAAGCCAACTAATGGAAATGGAAAAGCATAGGATTCTAGAAGGATTTCACCAGGAAGTATAGAAAGAAAGAGAAAAATCTTGGCATGATAGACATATTAAAAACAATATTTTTAAGGAGGGAGACCTAGTTCTTCTCTATGACAACAAAGTTTTACAACAACCGGTAAGTTTAGAATGCTATCGATAGGGCCATATGAAGTAAATAATTTCACAAATGGGGGATTTGTGCAGCTAAAAGACTTGGGAGGAATAAAACTGAAAGGAATGATCAATGGTAGTCTACTGAAACTGTACAGGGACAACCAAGATACTAATTCTTAAAACTTAAAGTGTTGTAAGAAAGTCATGTATATAGTGTACTATAGTAAATTTTAGAAAAATAAGAAAAAGGAAGACAAAAGTAGAAAAAGAAGAAAAAAGTAGACAAAGAAAGAAAATACAAAATATTGGGAAGTATCGTGCACATCAGATAGTGGAATCAACGCGACAAAAATAAAAGGTGATTGTGCACAACATATGGATGACAGGAAGAAAAGACATCACACCAAGGGAAAATTCAGAACAAAAACACATGGTGCACCAGAAAATTGCAACGCACCTGAAAACAAGACAATTAGAAAAGTGAAAACCAATCTTCAGGGTAAACGAGCGTGAATTGGGCATTTAAGAAACTTAACGAAGCATGCTTGACAAGATTTAACAAATTTATGACCATCAAAGAATCATCTCTGAGAAGATTCAGGGAACTTATAACACACCCTATATAACTAAAACATGGGCCAAACAAGATGCATTGTTAATTTACAAACCCACGAAGCTAAGGAGCACGAAGACATGAGGAAAATATGCAAGTTCAGAAATTGTAGTAGCCAAATTTAAAACCAGAGAAGGAATCATTCCCATGATGGCACATCCAAAGGTCCGCGCACCTAGCCAAACAACATGAAAAACACATATCGTTTAGGATATCCAGTGTTGTATCCAAAGCAATGGGCGACAGTCCTGGAAAACATAAGGATTTTGAATTTTCTAGATATTCCTCACTTAGGACAGGGGAAAGATGTGAAAAAATGCATGAAGCAGTTACTGGTGGTCCTCCATGGAGGAGGTTTGTGGCTAGATGAACTAGTCTCCATCGATGTTGAATTTATTTCGTTCATCACAATACTGTCATTAGATGGTGAGAAGCTGAGAATCCCATGCAATACATGGATGATAAAACCAAGGAAAAGGTACTCGCAGAGGAGATGAAGAAAAATTACGGGACATAAATTGGCTCACGCGACAGCATTATAAAATGGATTAGTGACGAAACCACTAGGATGGCAACAAAATTAATGGAATGAAAACTCCTTCGCAAATTCCACAAGGAGGAGGTCCCTGCACGGGTTGTCATAGCGACAACACAATTCACAAACGATACAATACTCAATTGGGCCCCATACTTACTAAATCAATTCCTAGAAAACTACATGGATGCATAAGACTTGGGAACTGAGTTCCACTATTCCTGGATCATCATACTGATAGCGCTAATTGAATGGAAGGAGCCCACCTACTCATATTTTTGTGATAGAGTAGGATGATGTCGCGTAGCACAATACACATCGTTGGGAATAACTTTGGATCGAAAGTGGAGAAGTGGTAATGCCAACAATGTTTCTTGGTATTTCAGTGATCTGCAAGAAAATATAGCCAACACATGGAGAATAGCTCCCGCGGTGGTAGCACAATATCAAGGGATAGCCAACTTTAGGGCCATGCGACACAATATGTGGATACAGGAGTGTGGGGATCCAAACAAATAATGGATACAACTTTGATTATGCATCAACACAGAGGAAATTGAATGGCAAATGAAAAACTCACAAGAGGATTGGAAGATCCTAGTCATCACCAAGGACATGCCCAAGGGAAAATAAGTGGAATAAGGGTATTCCAATATATCTATAGGATAAAGCGTTGTGACCAAGAAGCCAACACAATAGGGGAAGGCCGATCAAAATATAGAGTAACAGAAGAAGGGAAATGCCCCAAAGAAGGACGCACAAATGGGAAAGAAGGATAATGCCCCAGTGTAGGAAGCACAAGGAATGGGGACACAACGACATAGGAAACTCCATCAACAACTAATCCACAAGAGACAGGGCCACCCAAACGACCAATCATACATACAGGTGGGACGCGCAAGAAGGCCAAGACCCACAAATAAATATTGGAATACACAATCATCGAGGATGATGTTGATATTGTCGTAGAGAGGTTACATAACCGTGCAATAGAAGAGTTTGAGGAGGACAATAAATAAAGAGGGAGGATAAGGAATGAGTTGGTTGACATTAACCAGGTCCTGCAACAACTACACGAAAACCAAATGAAAGAAAAGGGAATAGAACCAAACCCCCAAGCGACAAAAGCAAGGGACAGAGCTACGTAGAATGAAGAAGACACAATCCAAATCATAGCACAAGAAATTCCAAACTTCCAGATAATAACATAGATATTGCAGGTTGACAAGGCTATAACACATATTTCACTTAAATACCTAGTGCAAGTATAGTTGGTATTGGCTAAAATACCAACAAAATCACTATATAAGCTGCAAGTCAGTGTCACAGAGAAAGTGCAATTGCGAGCCATAGTAGATGTGACGAAATTGAAAGTAACTAGATATGGCAAGGATGCACTAGAAATTGTGATAGAACAGGTCCAGATGGAGACACAGGAGGAGAAGCAACGTGTAGATATGATCAGGGGATCAAATTTTTCTCAAATTTCAAAGTGCTTGGAATGTGACGAAATCAGTACCATTGCATTTGTCTCGTCTTCCTGATTCTGGCGGTATATTTACTTTGTCGAACAGACTCCGTATGGAGAATATATCGCGATCTGTTCGTCAAGCCAAACATGCAAAAATTTTGATGCTGACTGTACAGTCCGTACAGTCCGTACGGTCTAACGTGGCAGGGCCGTATAGACTGTATGATGATGTGTCAGGTGGTGATGTGGCAGGTATTGATTGGTTGACAGTTGTCCAATCTGGAGATGACATGTGTCTTGTAGATGGAAAATGGTATGAGGACACGTGTCCCAATCCGTGGGCACCACGTGTCACTTGTTGGTTGGCTAAGTGGTTGTTGTGTAAAATTATGGGAGTCTACGGGGTTCGACCCCCGAACCTCCCCCACTGTGTAATGCCTTTGTATAACTGTCCGACCAATGTGCCCCCACCATATGACTTAACATATAACCTTTCGCAATGTTTATAAAGTCGTATAATTGTATAAATGGGCGGGGGTCGGGCCGGGGCTTAGCCGCGACCTGTGGTTCTATTGCATAACATGTGACCATATTATATATATGCGCGCAGTTATAACGGTTGGCACGCGGGGTTTTAATATAACCCTCAGTCATATACATTGTGCCATGTGACTCTAAGCTGGAGCGCGGGGGGAGTTACACCATTGTAACCACATTAACCACCTTTTTTCCATGCGCACGGTCCTATGCACCATATGCCCAGGTGCCTAGGTGGTTATGGGATGGCGCACCCTTAACCATTCTACGGTTTTCACCATTGGCGCGGTTGCGCCCGATGCTGGGTTTTTACGCCATATATTGCGTGTGAGCCAGGTTCAAAGAGGAAGGGTGCGTTTTGTAGATGCAGAGACAACAAGCTTGAAGGAGGGACTTCCAGGAGGCCTAACTTCTTCATTTTCGACCGATTGAGGTGCCGAAAGAGCCCAGACAGGGGTTTTTGGATGCTCTGATACCAACTTGATCTAAAAATGAAGAAGACTTGAAATACTTGAAACTCACAAGAGGAGAAGGTCAACTTGTGGAGCCAAGTTATCATCTGACAAGGAGGAAGCATATTCATTCACCGCAAGTTTCAGGGAGACATTCACCAAGCATGGATCATGCAGAAAGTCATGAACGTGTTCCTG